>JACM01051471.1:0-14702 GCA_000787095.1 Periophthalmodon schlosseri
TCGTTCACCGAGGTGAACTCCAACACGAGGCAGCTGAGTTGTGGGGCAATAAGCAAGCCCACACCAGCACGCTGCCTCTCCCTGCGGGCAACGTCAGAAAAATGGAGAATCCAGCCCCTCTCAAGGAGTTAGGTTCCAAAGCCCACGCTATGTGTGGAGGTGAGGCCGACTCAACCTCCAAGTTCAACCTCCTGCACAAGCTCAGGTTCCTTCCCCCCCAGCGAGGTGACATTCCACGTCCCCAGAGCCATTTTCCATATCCGGAGATCCGGTCGCCGAGGCCCCCGCCTTCGACTGCCGCCCATATCTCTCTGCACCAGCCGCTGGAGGTACTTGGAAAGCTCTAAGCAGGAAACTGAACTGCTTCGAGCTTTCCGAGTACCACCAGATCTAAATCAAATACAATAACAGGACTATTGTAGGTCTAATCTAAGGCTGAATCTGCTCTAAAAGTGGACACTGTAGTTCTAACAAGAAATTAAAGGAGGACAAAAAAGTGGAGTCTAAATTGGGCAAACCAAGAAACTGAAGATCTGTCTTAAGTACCACCTGAAGGAGCTTGCATACTACCAGTGGTACACGTACAACAGTTTGAGAAACATGCTCTAAATATAGTGTTCTATCAACTTAAATAGTAGCATGCACATGCTTAAAACCTTCCATCTGTATGGTTAGTGTTGTACACATAATAATCATGAATTATCATATTGAAATTGAGTTTGATTATTTACCATGTCTGCCATGAAAAGCCATCTGTCCCATCCACAATTGCACTGACTGCCCTGCCTGCGTGACATAAGTTAGCATTAGCAAACAGATAACAGAACAGCCAAATGTGTTTAGATGTGTCTTCATTTGCTCCGAGTGACATTGTGAGTTTGCAACTGACGTGTGTTTGGCTCGCTCCCAGCCCTGCAGCACAGACGCTAAACGCTGGTGTGTGAGGCCGCCTGCAGCTCGCCGCTCTCTGATCTCTGTGAGCTCGCGGCCTGTGGAAGCGCTCCTCTGATGTGGAAATGTCACGGCGCCCGCTCTTTGACATGCCTTACTCACTTATTACCAGACATATCATCGGCGCCGATGCACACTGTTTGACAGGCAGTCGGCTGTGAGGTTTTGGGGTCGAGGTGACATGGGCTTTACAAGTGGAAATCAGCAGAGACACGGGACAAATGGTGTGATGGGATGGGACGTGCAGGAATAGGCTTGAAATTAAAGTTAATTTCTATTGACTTTGTAAGTTATAGAAATGTATCTTAGACAGAAATGTTCCAACGGCTTTTCAAGTACTGTACAGAATATTGCACACAATATAAAGTACACTATTGCCAGTTTATATAGCATATATAAATAAATAAATAAATAAATAATACAACACAAATCAATACTGTAATGATCTGATGACACCTTTTATTCCTTTGGTAACTGTTTATGTGTTGTTGTTAATGTAACTGCTTTTTGTATGTGACACTTGCTATGCTGACAAGTTGAAGGTGAAGGTTCTACTCGTCAGTTACTGGTCTGTTTTGAAGACTGAAGTGAATTGAGGTCGTTTTCACACTGCCACTAGTTAGGTCGACGTAAAAGAGCATTCTCTCTGAGAGTGGTGCTTGGGTCGGTGTGAACCCAACAGTCACAGTCTGGGACGCAGTAAATGGCCGGTCTGACAGCGCTTGAAACAGGAGGTCTCCGAGCGACTTGCACTTTGGGGCAGGGCGAGTGCGGTGTGAACGTGACTGAACTCGGGCCGACATATGCAGTCCACTGTGACTGTAAAAGTGCTTGGAATTGAACAAAAAAAGCTCTCGGATCCCGTAAATTTCTATGAATGGGCGCTACAGAGCTGTTGTTTGACACATTCGTCTGACCAGGCAATTTGGATCAACTTAATATCAGCGACACATCTCCTCCTGCCTCTGTCCGCGCAGGTGAGCCTGGGTCTGTCTGTGTGTCTTTCAAAAGCTTTTTCTCCTCCGCCACCACGCCTCCTCCGCGTACAGTCCTCATGGTGTATTTAGCCACAGGTCAAAGAAAAGACCACCGTGTATAGTAGAAGTGAGCGTGTGCGCGCATATTCACAAGGTTCTGTCTGCTTAAAGCGCGTTGTAATAGAAATAAGTAAGGGCGATCAGCTGATCGACTCTCACATGGCTCATGGTGCATGTTTAGGGTGAATGATGTGCGGTGTATGTGAACAAGGCCGACCCAAAAGTAAAGTAAACAGAACTAATTCTAGTGTGCACTGGGGTCGGTTCACAGAGCACAGTAACATGTGTTAAAAACAACCTGAGACTGCTGTTGTTTTGCTGTTGTTTTGGCGTGGGTTACAGCCTACAGTAGCCCTTGTGTTCAGAAAATAAACAACCAGAAAAAAGTTGTTGTTTTACTTTGCACCAGAATGGAACAATACAACACAATACAATACAATACAAATATTAAAGTTTCGAATAGCTTATGGCTCTAGTGGCTACAGCTGTTATAATGCCAAGTTTCCTCTGTGCTCTCCCTCCTCTGTCTTGCTGCTGTGGGCGTGGCTATTCCTGCTTTCTGGCTGGCTGAGCACACCTGCATCCCATCTTTTCACCAGCTGCAGCTGCTCACCGGTACCTGCCCACTCCAATGCTGGTACCTGCCCCCTCCAACGCCGGTACCTACCTGCTCCAGCTCCAAACTCACAGTCTTTGTCACCATCTTGCCTGTAAAATAAGCCTTGTTACTTACCTGCCTTTTGTCCGCTTTTGGGTCCACCTTCTACATCATAACAACAGTAAGTACGAGAACAGCACCAGTATAATGAGACTGCCAACGGTATATAAAATATTGTTCTTTTTACATAGTATATTACATATATACTACAAAGAATAAAAAATAGTCTGCCCCAGATTCCGTATAGTTGTTTAGTCTTTATCAGCAAGCTAGCCCAGATTATGAAGTTCTTTAACCCTTTGGAATCTGCTGTTCATATCTACCCAAAAACAACACATGTAAAGTCTCGCCTTAGACTGTAATTAGGTCACAAAATACCCCAAAACGGCATGTTAACTGTATAACCAGAAGAGGGGCAGGTGCTCACGCTATGTGCAAGGCCTGACATTAACTTTGGCCATCTGGACACCCAACCTGTGGGTTGTTCTTCTCTTAATGCGAAATGATAAATGATTCTGTATAGAAAGTCATCATGATCAGATACTGATGTCACTAGTGATTTTCAAAGGGCTGTAATGTAATAAGCAGCCAATACTGTAAAAAAAACAAAACAAAAACATATGCTGCTACATGGTGTATCACTTGTTTCCATGGTGTTATCAAGTACCAAGTAATACAATAATGAGCATCTTTATTAACCTCTACACTGTAAATGGTACATGAATGGTATGTGAATTATTATAGTCTCGTAAATATTTTTGTCTGCCACTCGTAAAAGTTTTTGAGTGACTGTTTGTGGGGTGAAAATGTGGAATGCTCTGGATTTACAACAAAAGCAATGCCAAAATATTCATAAATTAAAGTGTTTATATAAAAACATGGTCTGATCTGAATACTGTATTCAGATCAGCAAAACAGATTTTACTTAAAGAAGTAAGAGTATTATTCAGAATTTACTTTTTGGAATTTTTACCATGTTATAGCCTCATCAAAAAATGCCTGAAGAGGTTTGTTTTTATATAAACACTTTATATACTGTAATACTGTATTCAGATCAGCAAAACAGATTTTACTTAAAGAAGTAAGAGTATTATTCAGAATTTACTTTTTGGAATTTTTACCATGTTATAGCCTCATCAAAAAATGCCTGAAGAGGTTTTAGATGTATCTGTGCATTTCTGAGTAATCTAGCGATCTCTCCCGGGACCTACTCGACCCCTCCTTGCGTTTAACAGTACAATTCTATCCAATGCTCAGCTCAACAACTTCACAAAGCTGATGTGATGTGAGGTAGTTTCATTAGCGGGCGCATGCTGATCGTAATGTGATAGCGCTCTGAAGGGGAGGGAGGTTAATATGTTGCTTTCGGCGAATATAGCAACATATTTCGGCGAATATAGCATTTTCAAACAATAAAATGTAACATGGTGATCTAAATATGTTATGTGTTAGCAATTAATACCCCAAATAAGTGTCATACCCCTGCTTTAATCACCAGAAGAAAATTGGCTAAAAGTGCAACCAGATACTTTTTGGTTGGATTATGACACAAGCCTACAGGATGTGGAATTGGCCGGACAGTTTTCAAACATTTAATGGACACAGCGTAGAGAGAGTAGATGAGAGGAAGGCGCTTGCGATGCTCGGTTACATAAGGGGGCTCCAGCAAATCCCATCCAGCTGCTGTCACTCAGAGCCCCTCACTGCTCTGAAGTGTAACACGCTCTAAAGCTGCCGACACACTCCACACACCAGCTCTGACTACCACTGCACAAGTCACTTTAGCATCCGGAGATACTGAGGAGGCCAGCACAAGAGCCCATGTAAGCAGAAGGCTGAGGGAGGATCCATGTTTGCCGATGGTAACAGGCTGGGCAGCTGCTAGACTGTGTGGGGGGGTTGTATGTCTGAAAAGTAGATGAAAACAAAGTAATGAACTGTCTGTTACATCTACAACTATGCGTCTACATGTTCAGACTGTATTGAAAACTGTAAAAAATGGTGATATGGTAAAATAAAATATAATAAATGTGTGTATATTGTGCTATTTTCTGATCTGTTATAATATCTTTTGTGTTGTGTTTTGTTTCATTCACACATGTTTAACACACAAACCATGCATATTTAGGCTGTGTTCTTCTGTCAAACGGAAAACACTCTGTTCCACCTTGTGATGTCATGTGGTAATACAGGAAGTGCTCCACTGTGTTTTTAAACTCAATACACCTGCATTAGAATTATTTGGATGATTTCAGCCCTGGATTTGCCAATCTCTGCTGAACTAAAGGTAAAAGGAGCTGTTTACTTGAAAACTACCACTACATGACATCACAAGGTAAAACAGAGCATTATGAGCTTTGGAGATGTAGACAGACTAATAATAAAGTGTTACTCAAACATGTGTGAATGGAACAAAACACAACTCCAGGTATGATTTTGATGAGGTAACAACATTATAATCTGGAGCTCACAAGAATACATTTTGTGTAATATTGAGGTAAAACATTATAATCTGGAGCTCACAAGAATACATTTTGTGTAATATAGGACCTTTAATGTGCTTGGCATTCTATTGACCACAAAAGTTAAAGTTCGGGTATCTGATTTTCAAACTGCGAAAGGAAGTATGTATTTAAATCTATCTAACTGATGAATTTTCATGCCTGGCTTTAGACTGCTTTTTCAGTGAAATTTGGGGCAGAGCACTGCTTTGGGCTCTAACTTGATGGTTGATGAGAAATAAACATACGTCATTAATAGCTGCAGACAGTGCACAGCTGTCTCTTTACTAATTTAGTACAAAACTACTACAAAACATTTTTGGCTGCCTAACTGTAAGGGTTAATACTAAGGTAATGTGTTGTCACAATGAATGCTGGTACGGTTAACCATAGGCTAACTTTCATTGTGAGCAATGCAGCTGTACATAGTATTTGGAGTTAGATGCTTCCATGTCAACATCCAGGATAACTCACCCCAGATGAAATAAAAACATGTCTACAGTTCTTATTTGACCATTAAATGAAGAAAAAAAAATCAATGAATATTAAATAGTTTTAATTGTATGACTGTTGTTGTCTTATCCTGGTGGTATCACCTGCATGTCCTCATGGAGATAGATATGTTTAATGCTCTATGGTGGAACATTCCAGGCAAAGTAGTGATATCTCCATGAAGACAAGCAAGTGGTAGACACTCTTCACCAGAAAAGTTACATAGTACATCTTTTAACTCAGTACTACATCTGCCAGAAAAAAAAAAAAAAATGAAGACACGCAGGCAGCAGACCCCCCACAACAAAAGGTACATAGTACAATTAAGATAATTCTATTCTGTCCTATTTGTCTGGGATCCAAAATACACACTTCTTCAATACTTAACAAACATGTGAGTGTGGTCACTGGCGATGGGCGTGATTGACAGGTGGATTAGCCAATGAGGGACATGCATGGTCCATCTGTATCAAAACAAATATAGTTGCTTATTAGTTAAAAAATAAAAAATAAAAATCACAGGGGAGTTTTCTGCAGAAGCACTAAACTCTGTTAATCTGAGGTGAGAGAAATGTAATTTAATCAAAATGACAGATAACCAATGAGTTTCACTGATTATCATGTTTGACGATCATGTTTGGTTCTGGCTTGAGATGCGATTGAGGCCGTGGAGACCAGACTGATATCCCTCTGTATAAAAAATACAGAAATACATCATTCTGGATTTACCAGGCAACTGTCCTACATTTTCATTCTTTTGTACATTATTTTTGGGATCAGATTGTGCATTTTAACATCAACCACATGATAAAGAGCAGGAGACTTTACACATCAAAGTGCAAAGGATGAGAGGGAGGAGGCCAAAAACTAAAAACAAAAAGGAAAGCCAGAACGAGGATTGATGCTGTGCAAGATTTTATTTAAACGTCTTTTTCTGTGCTGACATTACAGGTCCTTTGTAAAAGAGCTGAGATGTTCATTTTAAACCCAGACAGCTCCCTCCCCATCAGAGGGCTCATAAAACAGGCTGACATGGGGTGAGAACAATGCCACGGAGAAACCAGATAACTGGCCTAGTCCGATTTAAACTGATTTTTCTAAATGCAGTCCAGTCTCCAGTCCATTATTCTTGAGTACAATATTTTGGCTGCTGTCGTCATCTTTGTGCCATAACCCTGTTATAATTATGGCCTTACCATTTAACTTTTAGCCACAATAAACAAAAATAGCCTTTTTATTTAGGATATTTTATTGCACTATAAAACATAGAAAAACATGCATCCTGACTGTGAGCTGGTTTGCATCTCCACAAACCTGACTCTAACTTGGCCTGGAGGAAGGCCTCCTCCTGCTTGTCTCCATGGACATGTTATTTTGGCTATAATCCTCCACAGTATGACATAAAACTCATCGATATTCATGGAGAATGTTCTGAAGTTTGGTTTTATCTTTCTATTTTCCTTGGAATCGGTGATGTGCTACCTCCTGAAAGTTACAGTGTTGCTTTAATATCATTTGGTAATTTCCATATTATGGTATTTTCTGATCTGTTATAATGTTGTTTCCTCATCACACACATACCCTGTGTTCTTCTCTCAGACTGAAAACACATTTGTGAGGTCATGTGGTAATACAGGAAGAGCTCCACTGTGTTTTTAAACTTCATAAGGTGAAACAGAGCATTTTGAGCTTTAGAGATGTGGACAGACTAATAATAAAGGATTACTCTGATCACATATGTAAGGAGTTCTGTGCATGAAACAAAACACAACTCCAGGGATGTTTTTGAGGAGGTAACAACATTATAACATGGCTTAAAGATAAGAGTCACTTGTGTGTAATATAGGATCTTTAAAAATCTATCCAGCTCACGTCACATCAACAGGCTCTCAAAAGCATGCTGAGGAGAGTGGGGGAGTGTGGGACAGTTCAACAGCGAATACATCCAAACACATCCAAACACACAGACATACAGCGACATACAGAGACACATGAGGACTGCGATGCGTGGGACCCAGCTCTCCGGCACTGAAACGGCACAACAGCTCCTTGTTCACCTTTGTTCTTCCCTTTTACACCAGCTCATAAAAAATGCATTTGAGCGTTTGTGCGATGCTGCCTGCTCTGTTTCCTTGGCAACCACATCCACTTCTAGAACAGAGCCGCGGGCTGGAGATGCTACAATATCTCTCTCGCCGTGCACTTCTGTCATTTAGAGCTGCTGTTTGGGTGACACCAGGCTTGCTTTTATTTCATTAATAAGTCATACGTTCTCCGGTACACTCTATTGGCGCACATGATCACAGTGCACAGCAATATTCCTCTAGCCTTCCAAGTAAAAGGTCAGATGCCCCGGAGGCAGCTGCTGACAGTGGCTCATGTTGGGTCAGAGCAACAAGACCTCAGTAAATAATTCTCCACAGCTTGAGGAAAACTCCATATGTACTAGTAAACAGGGTCAGGAATTGTGTTTTAAAAAGGCCATATTCTCTAAAATGTACTTTTTGAGATTTTAACAGTGTTAAATCGAAGTTGTATTTTGATTGATACATGCATGCCTTAGTAATGTTGTATTGTACTGCATTCGAGGCTTTCTGTTTTCACTTACCCCCTTATCCCCGCCTACATTCCTGGAATTACTTGTGATTATTGGAAAAATTAAGACTTCAAATTCTATGCATAAGGTTACAAAAAATACATTTTTTCCAAAATAAAAACATGTAGCTTAAATAAAAATCTGCTGCTTGCTATGGTGAAATGCCATAAATGAAACATGCTTATCGGTAAAAGAAATGCTTATCAGTTCTAGAGTTTTGAACAGGAGTTTTGCAGTTTACAATGAACAAAATGATCTATGATCTACATATGTTATACTTAAATACTAAATTCCTGTAAAAGCATATTATGTCTTTTTTATATCCAGAGAAACTAAATTTCTCAAGAATACAGTTACATCATACATTTAATTTAATTTTGTCCATAAGTTATTACAGCTTACTCTGCAAATTGTATTTCCAAAGAGACCAAGATGTCACTGTGACTTCTTAATGTTGAACTGTATGTAGCCTGTGCTCTTAGAGCTTTAAAAAGGTACTACAATCACAACTGAACCTGGGTTGCTAGTGGCTTAACCTGCATATACAGGATACATACAAGTTCTCAGCATATAGAAAGGCCATGCTTCATGTGAAAGGTTCTCTTTATAAAGTGTGCGTACGTACAACAATGTTACATGAGTTTCCACTTTAAGTTTGTGGTTTAAAAAAGTAAAAATGAGCAGTCAGAGATTGAAGACTGAAGGGGCTCTGTGCTCAGAGAGACGAGAAGTGAGCAAGTTTGAGGAAGTTTGTGAAAGGATAATGATATTGCTTTGCATTGAATGCCATTGTATGGCATTACACTTACCTACTACTCTAAATTTATTACATTATTATTGAAATACCTTGAAATCATTCTAACTATGAGGAAGCTCACCTCTCCATAGATCTGGCCTGTAACTCTTGTGATTTGTAAAATTTGTGTCTCATCTTACTCCCAATAGATATACAGATGAATAAAATAGATGTATTGCTGAAAGATGAGTCAGAGATCATGTGTTTATGACACACTTTCCCCATCTCCAAAACATCTCCAGCACCCCCTGAGCAGTGCTAACATCTGCCTTCACGACCCTCATCCTGAAGCTCCAGCTGCGAAGAGCTGTCACCCAAAGACACCACACAGACTTTACACACTGGTTTGGTTTATGCAGAAACATCAAACAAATGTAACATAAATGTACCATTTTAGTGACTGTACACATGGAAATTTGTCTTGCCCCACTACATTTTAACAAGTACAGCCTACTGTAAAAGCAGCTCTAGAGTCAATATTACACCACTGTGTGCTGTCTGCATCTAATTATAAGGCTTTTTTTTTGCCTGGGATTCAGAATACACAGAATTCTCCAATACTTTATGAAGATGTGAGTCTTGTACCTGTGAATCTCCCCGAGTTCAGATGGGCATAATTAACAGGTGGATTGGCTAATCAGGGACATGCATGGTCTGTTCATATCAAAACAAATATGGCTGCTTATGAGGAAAATCATTGGAAAAAATATCACAGGGGACTGAAAAACATAGCAGATTTTATGTGATGCACTAGTAGTAGTCGGATTTTTATCATTGGCTAGGTGACCAATGTGCTCTTTTGTTTCACAAGCGTCACTGAAATAAACAAATCAGATTGCACATTCCTGTTTGAATCTGGCTTGAGGTGAAACCGAGAGAGTGGTGACCAAACTGATTTCCCTCTGCATAAAAAAGAGCCAGGGAAAAGGCATTTTTATCAGCTGCAAACCAGAAAGTAGCCTTGGCATGCTAGTTGTAGTTAGCATTGGCTTGACACCAAACTCTCTGAAAGTTGTAAAAGTGCTTATAAAGTCATCGCGGTGAATAATTAGCATGCCTGGAATGTATAAGCCAAGTCATTTTGAACCACTGCAAACTGTTTAAAATGAACTAGTTCTGTTTTTTCACATTTTTAAGATAGTGAAAATCAGGTACAGTGCCTTTAACCCATCGCCTAGGGCATTTCTCGGATCAGAAGAATAAAAGCAATCCCACAATCCCCTGCACTGTGTGCTTATGTTTGATGGTTGATCGGCTGTCACATCGTCTGAACCAATCATTGAGCGATCTTCTTTCAACAGGCTGTCTCATGTGTTTTATAACAAACTTGACCCGTTTCTGTGGAAAAAGATACAATTTCTTGCTGGCATATTTTGACGTGAAGCGGTGCGGTTTCTGACACTACTGTAGTACTGAGGACATGGATGTGGTGTGCGCTCATGTTTAAATGCCTTGGGTAAGAATCTTGAGTCTGCTGCAATTTGAACATTTCATTTAACTGTTTTGAATGTATCACACATTAAAGATGTTTATTTATTTCTCAAAGGATCGCAATGACATCAATTATTGAATATGAAATAAATAGTAAAAAAACAGGGGGAACTTTTTTATCTTAGGGTGCTTGTGACTTTTTTCAGAATTTTGTATCATGTATTTTTCAAAAGATCATGATGAAATTAATTATTTAATATGGTAAGCAATTAATACATTCATTAAAAAATGGGTGAATTTAGATATGTCTTTTTTTGTAGGGTGCTTCCCAACAAGAAGGTTCCTGGTTCAAACCTTGTTTCCTTTGGACACTCCAGTTTCCCCCATCAACCCAAAACATGCACCATAGAAAACAATTCTCCAGCTAAGGTAGTCCTGACCAAAACTAGCAACAATATCATGGAGATGGGTCGCTGAGCACTCACACCCATTGTTTGTTTTATGTTGTAGTCAAAATGATTTTGTAGTTGGATGTTACATTGTTAAGAATGGTGCTGTACCTGTTTTTACAATCTTTAAAACATGAAACCTAGAACTAGTTAATTTTAAACATTTGCAGTGGTCCAGTTATTCCTCACTTATTTTATGAATTCCAAGCATCCTGCTTATTCATCGTTTAAATGAGTTTATAAGCTCTTTTCACAACTCTCAGAGACCAGACCTGAGTTTTGCTATGGTGCTAAAGCTAACAACAGCTAGCATGCTAATGCAAAGTTCATGATTAACAGACAATAAAATGCTTTGTAATTAAATACAGACAGCAGGCAGCAGACTTATTTTGACCTCAAGAGCTTCTTATCCAATATGTCTGTAATGGGGCAAGATTATTTTGGCTGAAAACATGGTATAAAATCAGATACACCAAGTTCTCTTGCTTTTTTCCTTTCCTTTTTTTCTGATCGTCACATGAAAAACCCTCTGAAACCACACAGCTCAGACACAGCACTCTCCTTGACTGAGCACTCACATTTGGTCACTGCTTCAGACTTGAACTACTTTATGAACTGAAAAAGAGTGTCTGTTGGGCATTCCAGCTTGTATCTCCCATTTCATTTTGTTGATTTCAAAGTCAGATCACATCAGTGTGTAGCCTGTCGCTCCCGTCGCTCCTGTCTGTCCTGTCGCTCTTACATAAGCCGGCTGCTGAGAGTCCAGCCCAGCGCTTTCTTCTGCTCCGTCAGTTTCAGCATGTGACGGACTTCACAAACGCTCCCAAGGCCTCGTCTGAACCTCCTCTGAACCTTTTGTGAAACTGCTCTGTCCCCCCTTTGACGGTTGTTTGACTCTCTTCGAAATTGTTGCCTTTGATGCTCCTTTGGTCATCTCTGACCCTTTTCTGATCCACTGCTTCCATCTTTTCTGACCTCCTCTGCACCTCTGACACTCCTTTGGCATCCTCTGACCCTCTTCTGACCATTCTCTAAACTACTGTCTCTTAATCCTATGACCCTTCTCTGATCCACTACCCTCTGACACTCCTTTGGCATCCTCTGACCCTCTTCTGACCCCCCTCTAAACTGATGTGTCTTAATCCTCCAACGCTCCTTTGGCCTCTTCTGACCCCATGTAAACTGTATCTTTCTTCTGACCATCTCTGACCCTTTTGTAAAACTCCTCCTTTGACTGTTGTTTGACTCTCTTCTGAACTGTTGTCGTTGATACTCCTTGGCCATCTCTGACCTTCTGCTAGCTTTTCTGACCTTTTGACCCTGCTCTGTGCCTCTAACACTCTTTTGGCGTGATCTGAGCCTCTTCTGACCCCATCAATAAATAAAAAATAAATCCTGTTAGATGTTTTTTGATCCTACTTTGACTTCTGTCTAAAACTACTGCCTCTTCTCTTACCTCCTCTGAACCTTTTATAAAACTCCTCTGCCCCTCCTTTGACTGTTTGATTCTCTTCTAAACCATTGCCTCTGACCCTCATTTGGCATCCTTTGACCTTCCTCTGATCCACTGCTTCTATCTTTTCTGACTGCCTCTACACCTGTGACACTTCTTTGGCCATCCTCTGACCCTCCTCTAAACCGCTGCCTCTTTTTTCTACAACCTCCTCTGAACTTTTTGAAAAATGCCCCTTTTATACTACTTTACTTTACTCTTCTGACTCAGGCAGTAGATTGGTATCCTGTAACCCTAATCTGACCCACCCTGACCAACCACCAAATCACCGCCTCTTTCTTTTCTGAGATCCTCTGAGCCTTTTGTAAAACTCACCTGCCTCTCTTTTGACCCTCTCCTTCCCTAAATCACAGTTTCTTAATCCTCTGAAGACTTGAGAACCTGTTATAAACACTAGGGTTGTAACGATATTGTCATGATATTCATTTCACGGTACCATATTTATTGCGATATTGTGGAGATGCTAGCAGAATTGAAGAAATGCTACTATTACCTTTTTAAAAGCCTTGAGCATCCTTTGGTGCTGTATTGCTGTCATAGTCCAAAGAAAAAGATAGAGAACTTCAGTTATTTCTTCATAGTGTCTGCACTGAAATGGAACAAAGGATCATGGTCTTTGTAGTTCTCTCAGTTTTTTTTTTTTTTTTGCTATTGCTGCAATAAAACAATACATTTAAGCAAAGAACCTCTGAATTTGATTGTTCGATTTTTTCTCTCCACTGAGAAAATCATTTGGGGAAAATATTCAAAATTGGCCCTACATATTGGCCCAAAAATTCCAGCAGAGCTTATCTACCATTGGTTTCACTGGATTCTAAACAGTCGGCACAGGCCATGAAAAACAAACAAACATATTGGTCGATCTCTATTGACTTGTTCAAGGTGACATATTATATTAATAATAATAATAATAATAATAGCTGCAAGCGGCAATGATCGGCCCTCACGCGTGCCTATGCCGTGCCCTCAATTTACCTCTTTATATTATACCCACTGCCAATTGTGAGACACCATCGCACCTTCTATTCCTCTTTGCTACACAAATGGGGGTATTTTTTTTTACAAATTTCTAAATTTTGGGCCTCCTCTAGATCATTTTCACAAAATTTGAGAGTATTCTGACAAACGCCCAGAGGAGTCCATCAAAGTGTTAAAAATGTGACAATTTGTGAGATTTGATGATTTACCATTAGAATAACATGGTGTTTCTGTCACTGATACGGCCACAGTGTAAAAAAAATATATGGCATGGACTTTTTTGATCAGGATGCCAAAATGGAATTTTGTGTAAAATTTCAGAACTTAAAAAAAAAAAAAAAAAATCTCCATCTCCATCTTAAATTTGATTTCAATCTGTAGGGGGCGCTAACACACCAAATTCAAAACCTCACATTAAGTAGCTTTGGGGCAGGGAGTTTAACATGTTTAACATTAGACATGGAGGAGCGCATAGAGATATGGAGGAGATATGTTACTGAGGGCTTTGAGTGTGAGGAAAATGATTTTATATTGAATGCGTTGCTTGATGGGTAACCAGTGGAGCTGCTGGAGGACTGGGGTGATGTGATGAATGGTGGGGGTTCTGTTGATACTTCGGGCTGCAGAGTTTTGGAAAAGTTGTAGCTTGTGGAGACTCTTCTGGGGGAGACCACAGAGAAGTGAATTGCGTGGTTATGCAAAAAAATGGCTTTCACACATGCATGCACAAAAAATAGCAACCGGCACATCCAGTACATCGGAGATCTTGTTTAACCCGTGAGCTCAGCCTCAGGTGCTGTCTGCTTCTGTGGGCTTTGTCATTCACCTGCTCCTACTCCACTCGGCCCACTCTGTCCTCGCTCCCAGTGACACAGCTCAGTACCAAAACATCAGGACTCTGCTCCATCTGCAGTGAGAATGAGTGACAATTACACTGCGGAAATGAATATTAATGCAGCATATACACATTATTGTCATGCAAGCAAGATTATTCCTGTAATAAAAGAGATATTTTATGCATTCTTAATTCTGATTTCTGAGTACTCACAGAAGACAACCTTGTAAGCAGGTTTAATGAAACAAGTGTGAATGAAGCTAAATGCGACTCCAGGTATGTTTTTGGGGAGGGGACAACAACACGGTATGTCACGTGGAGATTATGAAAATAAGATTCAAAATGCAGAACTGCTAAATAATACCTTATATCAAGCATAGGCGGAAATCACGGGGAAGACAGGGGGGTCTGGACCACCCCTTTGCTGACTAGAGTACCCCCCTCTCCCATCTTACTGCCCCCCCC
>KN486697.1:4528-25433 GCA_000787095.1 Periophthalmodon schlosseri
GTGTTTTTAATTATCACTGCGGTATCGGAATCGGTATTGCGTCCATCCCTTTGTATCGAAATCGAGTTTGAAATGTTAGTATCGCGACAACACTACTTCTATGGGCCCTTTTAGTTTCGTCTCCCATCCCTTTGTCTTTGAGATTTTGTCGACGCAAGCGTCTTCTGAATTGTATCTCCGGTGATAGCAGTGACGCAGCAGGACCTAAGCACAGAACACAAGAGCTCATCCCGCCATTTATGAGCGGCCGATCAATATTTAGTAATATGACACAAATCCTGCTTGGAGCGTTTTGGATTCACAGCGGGGTGGTACGCTCCATCTGTCCAAGCCGATTCACCAACATACATGCTGACCTAAGCTTTCTTTAAAAATAATTATGTAGTTAAAGGCGCTGTACCTGATTTGAACTGTTAACTGTTTAAAAAAAAAAAAAAAAAAAAAAAAAAGTTCATTTTAAACAGTTTGCAGTGGTCCAAACTTATTCCTCACTTACCTTATGCATTCAGAACATCCTAGTTATTCAGTTTATAAGCATTTTTCACAACTTCCTGTCGCAGTAAAGCTTTGAGCAAAACTTGTTTTGGCCCTGTACAGATATGTTGTACAAGCAGTTCTTGAGGTCAAAATAAGTCTGCTGTGTACTGTCTGCGTTTGATTATAAAGTGCTTTCAGGAAGTGCGCGGTTAGCATGCTAGTTGCTGTTAGTAGTAGTGGGACGAGACACAGTTTTCACAAGACGAGACACGAGATTGGGGTCCACGAACAAGACAAGACATTTGACATTATTTAGTGTAAATAAATTGCGCAATTCAATTTTGGCTTTACCATTAGATTTGATTTGTACCACTGCCTTTTTTTGGATCTAAAGCATCTCAAGAATTCACCCGCACTCAACCTCTATTTGTCCAATCAAAATGTAAACAGAAAAAAATCACAATTTTGTCTTGCGAGATCTTATGGCATGAGATCTTGTCCCATCCCTATAGTTGTTAGCATTACCATTACAGCAAAACTTTGCTCTGGAAAGTTGTGAAAAGTGCTTACAAACTCATCATGGTGAATAATTTGAATGCTCGGAATGCATAACGTAAGTGAGGAATAACTTTGAACCACTGCAAACCTAACTCCTAGCCCTGACCACTTAATGAAGTAGTTACTAATCTTAATAAACTTTATTTTCATTATACATAAGGTACATTACTGCATATTTGGTATTGTCAACTAGCTGCGCCAAAACATTTACCGTTGAAATACACGAAACAATGCTAACTCAGATGCTAACCCAGATGCTAACGTCACAGCAAACACAGTCCCGCACGCCCACCCACACATCTTTCTGCTCCTGCTTATCGCGCCGCATTCACAGCACAATCTCTTATCTCATCTCAAAAAGGGAATATCACCGGCGATACCCCGTGCTCCCGCGGCGTGCTGTCTTATCAGGCGAGGCGAGCGGACGGGAGCGCGGAGCTGATCTGGCAAAGCGTCACATCATTTCCAGTGTCCAGTGGAGTGGTCTGTCAGCGAGGGCTGCACCGGGGGGTCCCTCGCATCCTGACACACAAGCGCATGCTGCCGAGCTCAAACTACCCGCCGTCATCCACTATCAGCACTTTAAATAGGAAGAGATATGTCAAAAAAACAAAACAAGGATTTTACCTACAACTTTGCATTACCTGCTGTATAGATTTTCAGTCATCAGTGCTGTAAACTGCACATTACAACCTGAGAAAGATGTATCACAAGTTTAAACAATTTCATTTGTGTTTTTATATGTATGTGTATAATGGATTCACCTACAGGTCTTATTTATTTAATAGTCGATGGTTCCATTCCCGCTCGGCCCATTGACTATGTTTATATTCGCACCAAAATCTGACTATTATCTGATTTACGGACGTTGCTTAAATGACACGCTAATCGCAAAATCAAATCTGAGGAATCTGAGAGGCTATGACCAGAAGAGTTTGCATTAAGTCGAGTCATTTTAATGGTCTTATACTGTAACTCCAAAAATCTGATCATCAGATTTTGAGTATGCAACCGTAACCGCAATCATTGTGTCCTAAGGCAAGACACCTAAGCCCTTGCCTAGTATGAATGTGGCGTGTTTAAGTGTTAGTAGTGGTCGAAGGGGCAGATGGTGCGGATTGGCGGCCTCGCTACCCCAGGGCAGCTGTGGCTACGATAATAAGCCACTTTACAACCCTGTAAAGCACATTAGCGTAAGGCATTATTGTTATTATTAGATCATTTAAAGATTTTTTTTTAGCATTACATGTTTCAGCTATATTCAAATCCCAAGTTATTCGTGACTATGGCTGAACGATTTATGAAAAAAAAATTTAATTGCACTTTTTCTGAGAAGCATTGTGATTAGATTTGCATTTTAGTGTTTTTTTTGTTTGTTTTAATAAGATTCTGTTCAGGTTTAAACATTTTAACAGTATTATAAATATGTCCAGGAGCATTGACAAAAATATATGAACTTACAAACTAACTGTGACTGTGACTTGCTAATCGCGTCCATTCAAATTGTGTTTTCGATTCGATTGCGGCCCTGTTTGTCCCCACATTTAACCCATTGCAATATATTTTTACCTTTTCATTAACCCCGATAGTCCCAACCAAACCTTCTTTTTATTGAATTATCGAGAGCGGTCAGATTGATCTTTTGCTCGAGGTGCGGGATTAATCATACGCCGGTCGGGATGTGCCTGATCAAATTTACTGACGGGGGGGACCTGCGGTAATAAAGAAGGGTCAGCGGGCCAGGCCAGAAATGCTGAGACTTAGAAACCCAGCGATTCATGGGCCTATAACTCAACCCCCCCACCACCTCTCACCCCTATGCCAGAGCGGGGAGGGGGTGGGGGGTGTGAAGGATTGCAACAGAGAGAGAGAAGGAGAGAGAGAGAGTTTAGGGTGGTGGGGGGAAGGGAGTGAAGCGACAGGGTCAGTCTGTAGAGGTGGAAAATAAATCGGGGGAGGAGGAGGAGAGATAGGTGAGGTTCCATTATGTAGTAGGTTGTGGGGGAAAAAATAGGTTTGGTAATAAAAAATAAATAAAATAAATAATAAAAATCGGTGCCCGGAGCTAGCGCTGGGCGTCCCGCTGAGCTCAAAACAATAAATGAGAAAAGGTCAGACGCCTGCACGGGAAACTGGCAGAGTGTTGTATCATTCTGAAGTAGGTTCATCGGGTATTATTATAAAAGCTTCCATAGTCATTACCCAGGGATTCATTTAGGCTTTGCACCAAAAGGTTTAAAAGAAAGAAAAAAAAAGAGAAAAAGGCACCTTGATTTCTATAATATGTTTGGTTGGTAATTGATACTTTGCAGTGACATGACGCTGGGGGGGTTCTGCCTGTGTGTCTATGGTGGAATGTTCAGCAGTTATCATGGCGACACAATGCACACATCAGCAAACACTGACAAAAACGTTTTAAGATTAAACAACACATTTTCAGGAGCCTGTGATCAATCCGAGCGTTCACGGTCCAGTTCAGGTGTTTGATGTTCAACAAAAGTTCATTCTAGCTTGAGACTGTAATTTTATTTCAGGGGGACTTGTTTTAGCTGGAACTATAACAGGTGAGCTAATTTGTGCAGTTAGTCAGTTCTTTATGGTCAGATTGTGTTTAAACAAAGCTCAGATTAAAGTCTAACGTGAGTAACAGAGCTTCAAACAGAGCAGTGCCTCTAGTTAGCGTCACACCCTCAGAGACTGTTGATGACATCAGCTGCAAAGTATCAATATGTTGCGTTGGTGGGCAAGGGTCTACATAACTCTATGGGAGACTCGCTGTTTTTGAAAGAAATATCCAAAACAGAAATCCACAAAGTTGAATCATATCATTATTTGTTCGTGATTATGTCCACAAAACTTCAATATTAACCTCATGTCTTTTCACTTGACGACAATCACACCTTTGGACTTGAATGGCTCCGCTTTCTGAAGATATTGTTAAAAAAACATCTTGTTTACTGATAATGCCAGAAAAGATGTTGAACTTTGTGCCAGTTTTGTCTCATGTGGATAGGCCAAGTAATTACAGAGATATTAACCATAAACCAGGTCAACAAATCAGCAATCTGACAGTTAAACAGCAAATTCCACCATACAATTCTGACCTGTCCTCCTGCTCAATTTTAAACTATAGAGATTCTAAAATGTTGTGATGCCACGTGAACCCAACCCATACTTCTGCTTTTATGGTAATATGCTGTAGGAAGCTATACAGTAGAAATGTCACTATGGGGAAGCTGGCCAATGTGGTCAAAGTAGGAGGCAGACTGAGAAAAATTCCCCAATTATCAACATTTATTTTCATCACCATGGTAATGCGTGGAAAAATAATACATATTTACAAAAAGTAGCTGTGCTCAACTTAAACAACAGAAATTAAGACACTAAGGAAACAAACCCACGTGTCCACAGCTACAGTGATGTTCTGACTTGCACTGCTTATATACCCTCCTAAACAGGAAGCACCTCCCCCAGGTATATACCATGATCTTTCCAGGTGCTGTGGGTTTAACTTTAGCCAGATCTATTCTCAGCTACTTCTCAGGCCTAAGTCCCTTAATTCAAAGTGTTTAAAAATAAACTATAAACACTTAAACATTGAAACAAAATGCATAAACACATTAGAACAAAAGAAAACTTAAACCAGTTCTCCCCTCCACATGGTCCAGCCCACGACCACACCCAAGCCTTTAAAAATGGCCGACATAGGGCACGCCCCCTCTTTGTCTGGACCATGTGGAGATTCAGGTAAGATTAGATGCAGGTGTTGAACTAAATTGACTAAATGTAACCAAATAAAATCTCTTTAAAGTAACAAGTGTAAGAGCGGTGTTTAAATTAAAGGTAGACTAACTAAAAGACTAAACAAAACAAACCCGGGATAGTTAAGCTTAGTTGTTTAGTTGGATATTGAAAAATGATAGGAAATGAATTTTGTGAATAAACTAAATTAAGGTGCTATTAACGGGACAAAGGCCACTTTGTCACAGTCACCAATAGTCTTGTCACGATACTAAAATTTCAAACTCGATTTCAATACTAAAGAATAGACTCGATACTAAATACAGATCATGATAACACAATGATAATTTAAAACAGTCTGCCTTAGAGCTTTCAATCGTCCAGGTAGGTTCCATTGTGGTCTCTGGGCATATACTTGTCTACATACAGCTCAAAATCATCCTAAAGCTATTCAGGAAAGGTTCATTTCTGTCCTGTGAATGTGACTTTTTTAGTATCGATACCTGCTCAAATGATTATCTACTTTCAATACTAGTTTTAGCACCGATTATCTGATTTTCGATTCTTTTGACAACCCTAGTCACCAATGGACTATATACTCAAGAAATCAACAAACGCAATAATGGTCCTGCAACTTGTAAACAATATATTTGTAAGTTGTTTTGGCTTTTTTTCTATCTCATTGATGAAAACAATAAAAGACATGTGTCCAAATCTAATGCAGTCATGAGTGCAATGGTTATATACTTTACAGTCAAGCATTGCAGTAGAGTTGACGCCACACTTGTTGTCGTTAGCACATCCGCCGCATATTGATTGGGGCTGTGACCGCTAAATGACACTAATTAGGCCAGCTAGGCAAACAATCTCACCATCTGACAAGGCATCCACATACTACTTGAGTTTACAACACTAAAAATACATCTTATTGTAAAGCAATACGATCATGTAGAAGTAGAAGATATGTAGAAGTAGACTAAGTACTGTTCGGCTGTAGCCAATTGAAGCCAATCGAGGCTAACAGTTACAGCAGCTAATCTGGAGTATATTTGGAATTCTGAGTGTGCGTTTCATAGCAACCAAAGAGCCAATCAAGAGTGAAGTTGCTGAAGGTACACACCTCTTCCACATCGCTGGTTTGGCAGTGGGCCGGTGCTTAACAATGAGGCATGACGGCTGTCAATCAAACCTGTTGTTAACGTTAGCAGGAGCCGATCTCAGGAAAAGAAGGCACCTGATGGGAATGTTATTATCTTGAGTTACGGACAAAATGGTGAAATAAAACACCAGGATCATGGAGAGCGAGTTAATACAAACATTTTAAGGTCAGAATGATGAGTCTAACAACAGCTGTTAAGGAGAAAGGCCGATGATTTTTCAGTCAAAGGAGCCGAATCACGCTTCCTATTTGGAACACAGCGACTAGCAGGTTAGCTAGCTCCGCTTACAGTCTATGGTTACAAGATTTTTCAAATACTTCGAAAAGTTGTTTGCTTTTAGCTAATTTGTCAAGGTTAAACCCTCACAATTTTGTTAGCATAGTTAGCGCTACCACACAATTAAAAAAAAAAAGAAGCTGTAGAACCCTTTTATAAACTTATAGCACTATATTCAGTTGTCTTATTTTTCTTTGAGTATTGTTATTGGTCTTTAGAATTATCTGAATGTCTCTCCCCACTCTTCAACCCCATTTTACTTTTATATCTGTCCTGTTCAATATGGCCACAAGATTCATCGCAATTGCATCGAAATTGCAATTTGAAGTAGCACATCACAAAGGCTGCAATTTTTTGAAGTACCATAATTTCCTCCACAAACAAAATCTGTCTTATTCTGCGTAAAAACTGCTAACCCTGTAGTTTAGATCTGTACAAACATGTTCAAATATGTGATTCTTGTATTAGTTTGTCAGATTCAGATTTCAACCTTCATGTCAATTCTTCGGGAGGGATTTAAAATGTGAACTTTGAACACAATCCTAATATTAAAACGTAAATTGCAATATTTATCAGAAAAAATTGATATATTTTTTCCAAATCGCTCAGCTACGGTCCAGTGAAGCCTATGGGCCAGACAAATACGAATTATACTGCCCCTGGTCTGCTCCTCTGTGCCACCGTCCAAAGCCTATATCTTGGTTCAATTCAGCTTGTCATGGGTCTGTTAAAAGCATTTCTGGTGCTAGTCACTGTGTAACTGTCACCTATCTGATGTACAAAGTCCTTCAGTGGAGAGGCTCTTATCTAATACAGAGCCATTACTGTCAATTTAAGCGCAAATGGTGAAAAACAGCCTCTTCAGTCGCCGGGCCTTGTTGTGTTAAATCTTTATCTGTGCTCAGTAGCCATAATGCAGACCATAGCTCATCATGACAAATGCAGGAGAGGGTATTGTGTTTTCCGAGATATTCTTGGTTTTCCAACGGGTATTTAAAAGCATTGAAATGGAATGGATTATTCCAAATTGAACGCTTTCAATGGCATCAAAGAACTAGGATAAAAAAAAAAAACCCTCTTAAAGATGTACTGTCAGTTTTCTGGTGCTTTCTTGAGATATGGAGATTGCTGCTTGCTTTGCCTAGAATGTTCCACACTATGACACTAAGGCGACCTTGCATTTATACAATAATAGGTACTTTTTATTTGAAAAAAAAATATCTTGAGGAACATGCATTTTTGTGATTGGGGTCGCTTCTCCACAGACCTGACCTTTAACTTCACCATGGTGGCGTCCCCTGTACTGTGGCCGTACTGTGGAACATTCCAGGCAAAGTAAAAACAACTTCTTTGATACAAGCAGATTGGCGGATCCTCCACTAGAAAGGTTCCACAGTGAAGCTCCTTTAAAGAAGACAGATTGTGCTTTTGTCTGCTATATAGTTATAATCTAAGACACCAATTATGTTACATTTTGGGCATTTTAAATTGATCTAAAACCACTTCATAAAAGAAACAAGTCTGCTGACTTCCAGGATGGAAAATTGCAGCCAGCGAGCAGCAGGTTTTTAAAAATTTGTGCCAAAATGTTTACGTGATGCTGCCGAATCCTATGTGTGTCACAGATTAAGAAAATAAAATTGGGAGAACGAAGTAAGTACAGAGCTGTGGGCTATACCAGTAGCGGTGAAAACGGGGGTAGATCGGAGCAATGGCTTCTTAAATACAGGATTATAAAGATTACTCAAACATGCATGAATCACTCGTAAATACAACTTTGAGTAGGTAAATGAAAACGGAGAACAATTATGACATCGTTAAAAGCTCTTAAACATGGATTTTGCATTATAGGTCTTATTATAAATAAACTTAAAACATTAAAAAATATAGTACAAAAATCAGATTTGGAATTTATCCCGTTTTTCCTCATTCTTCCGCTGTCTTAAGGAAGGTTTCCAGATATGGCCGAGACATTGACGTTTCATTTAAAACTGGGGCATTCAAACGGCAACATATTCAACTTGATTTGCTCAGAACAGCATAAACCACATATCCCAAGATATTCTCGAGATATTCCGACGATGCGGAAGGCGGGGCCGGACCACCTCAACGGAGCGTCTTCATTAAGTGGGCTGGGAATGACGGGGGGAGTCGCTTCACGTTTGTTCCTCCTCGTGTCAGGGTGCCTCGTGAACACACCACCCACCGCGCCAATGTCAAATGACTCCCGGAGCACCCGCCAGTTCACCCCGCATTAACATTATTCATGCTGACACGCAGGCTTGGCTCCTTAGAGAGAAGAGCACCCATCCTCCCCTCTCTCTCCAGCTTGGGTGGACAGTAACATGACTATAGCACTCTGGTCTATATTTAATCCTTGTTGACTCAGCATGTATTTAATCAACACTCGTTAGCTATAGCATGCTAACCTAGGCACTGTGTACGTACAAATTTAAAAAAGTAGCCCTGCATTTTGATGGTTTTAAAGAGACGGTATAATGCTCAACTTTTTGGATATTTCTACTATGTTACAATGTTGTTCCCTCATCAAAACATGCCTAACGTGGTTTTCTGAATCATCCGTGCGCGTTTGCGTGCTCTTGCGATCGCTCACAAACAGTATTTGAACTCTCTTTTTGGTTGCGCATACGAGAACACGCCTCTTGTCTACGGGTCATACGGGTAAAGTAAAAACAAAAGTCAACTGTAAAAATTAAATGTGTAATGTTAAAATGCTGCTTGTGAAATGCCACTTTGAGGCTGACAAACTCACCGCCGTGAATAATTGTGATGCTCAGAATGCATAAGGTGAGTGAGGAATAACTTTGGACCGCTGCAAACCGTTAAAAATGCACTAGCTGTATTTTTCACGTTTTTAAGACAGCTAAAATAAGGTACAGTGTCTTTAATGACAGCGCTATTTTGCTTCCTCTTTGACCTTGCATTCATCCGTTGGTCTCTCTCTATCACAGCTGTCCAGATGTCATTGTTGTTCCGGAGGCAGTTTTCCTTTATTTAGCCCGTTCCAAAATAAAGTGTGAAAGTGGCGGAGGTGGACGGACAGGTCGGAAACTCGATCTGACATGTGGCCACCAATGACCACGCACACACGCGCACGTACACACACGCACTCACGCCATGTCCTGTAACGGTCGCAATCTGTTTTCCCTAGTTGTCTTAAATTTGCAGGACTGTGTAGCTAAATCTGGTGTCTGTTAGCCTTTAGCAACTTAGGAATAGCGTCTTTTTGATATTCTGTCAGGTTACCCCCATTGGTAAAAGTTGAAGGCGCTGTACCTGATTTTAGTCTTGTGATCAATAGTTCGTAGTTAATTTTACACGGTTTGCAGTGATCCAAAGTTATTCCTCACTTAACTTATGCATTCCGAGCATCTTAATTATTCAGAAAGAATATTCTCTGGTAGTTTATAACACTTTTCACAACTCTCAGGGACCATGTAAAACTTAATACAATCACTACTGAGGCAACAGAGATTGAAATCGTGTTGTTGTACTACATAAAATTTTCAGATCAGCCCAGTGATAAACCTATAGAGATTATCTAAATCTCAGTTCCTAGCGTTCATAGAAAAATAATTGGACACTATTACAGGAGTGACCAAACTTTTGTCATTAATGGCTGCATATTAAAACACACACAAAATGGAGGGCCAATCAAAAGTCATAAACTGGTGGTCAATACAGAGAATTATTCAAATGGGTGCATTTAAAACGGGTTAGACTGAGCCACCAAACCTTAAAATAGGCTGAGAACATCAGACACGCTTAAATGTTTGATAATGGGTTTATAAAAGTAGATTTTTAAAACTTGCAGTAAAAAAGTACTGCTTTTGGTGATTAGGGCCAATTCATTAGGAAGCCTGTGGGCCAAGAAAAACGTAGTGTGATCAGTGTATTTACATGTAGCGACCCAGCAGATTATCAGGTTGTTCCATGACATTTTTGTTTACTGTTTAAAAAAAATATCATGAGTTCATCCATTCATCTCTTTTTGGACGTTTCAGAGCAAGATGGGTGATTTTTCCAATGTTTGACCAATAGACTGTATATAAAAATGGACATAGCTAACGTGGTATTGAAAATGGGAAGTGATTATGGGCATGATTCTGGCTCCATCGACTCCAGTTCACTTTACATTGTAAAATTGTCACCTCTCTCTGTAACTGCTGCAGTGAGCCTCGTCATTTTGGTGTTATAATGTCCGTATTGACCCGCTCTACATGATCCTGGTGTATTTATTTCACTATTTTGTTCATAAGTCAAGACATGAACTTTAATAACAACAAATCAGGTGCCTTCTTTCCACAAGGTCGCTCCCACTAGCTTTAGCAACAGGTTTGATTGACAGCGTTGCTAAGCTCCCGCTCCCTGCTTGACCAGCGGTGTGGGCCGGAAGGGGCGTTACCTTCAACAGCCTGGCTCCGGATTGGCTCTGTGGTTGCTGTGACACTCGCGGTCAGAATTCCTAATATGGAACTCGACTCCAAATTCGCCCCAATAACTGTTAGCCTTGATCAGCTTCATTTGGCTGGAGCCGAACACTATGGGTGACGTCACACTCACTTAGTCCACGTCTCTATACAGACCCAGAATACTACAGATAGTATTACAATATCTAGTTATATTATAAAAATGAATTTGATATTTGCCACGACAATAAGACCTAATATTGTACAATTTTACTCTGGCAATAATCTGATTTCTCTTGCTATCTACTTTGATTGAAACAACACCTATTAGCCGCTCAGATAATCAGACAAACGGTAAAGTGAAGTCAGTTGTGTCAGAACCTCTCCTGGGCTGTTATGACTGACAGCTCTCGTCTTTATTAAGTCATCAGCATAAATCATCGTTCCCGCTAATTAGATAATTACCCCATTCATCATCATCAACATTTGCAGTGCGCTCCCTTTCATCGGAACGACGCGGCGGTGCTTCAAAGTTTGTCAATTGTCTCTTTGTGCTCCTCTGAAATAGGTCATCTCATCATCATTACCGTGACGACTGAATTATCACTTCACATTTAGTACAGAGATGGATTCCCAAAGCTGGAGTTTTGGATTCAAGTCAATGTCCTGACCTTAATCTGGAACACTGGGGAGGAGCAGGCTGCAGCCACGCGCCAAGAAACAGATCTATTTTGTTCACAAGTCCAGTTCTTTTCTGACAATATTTTAGAGTTTTTATAGTCCATAAAGATTGGTGTGGGGTTGAATGTGTAAAAATTGGCATCTTTGTTAGCATTATTGAGCGCTGAAGGTTGTCTTGAAGGGACTGTACCCAATTTTATTCCATGTATTTGAGCCAAATTTGTCTTGCCCCAGTTCAGACGTATTGTATAAGCAGCTCTTGAGGTCAAAATAAGTCAGCGGTTTATACGGTCTGCATCTAATCATTGTCCAATAATCAGAAAGTACACGGTTAGCATGGTAGTTGTTAGCTTTACCGTGATGGCAAAACTCCGATCTGGTTTCTGAGAGTTGTGGGAAAAAAACCACATTTTTAAAATCATATTACTTAATCATGATTTTAGATTTGATTTTGTCTTATTGAAAACAAATCAAAATGGCTTTCAGTATTAATTTCCTGAAAATAAAGAATACAGACTTTTGAAGTATTTTAAATTAAGCTAAAACATTAACCGCTAGTTTCAAAATAGGTTGTTAGCATGAGATGCTTCATAGCTCAGATCTACTGAGCCAACACAGACGCTCATAGCCTAGTTTGTATTCTTGTACTTTTCTTCATCTTAACCCAAGTGTTTTCAGCTCCGGAGAAGTACACTTTCTCACCATGCAAGGCTGCTCAAAAACACTTAAAAACATGGTGGAAAAAAGATTGGCCGTTTAATAGAAAAAGGCAAAAAGATGAATAGAGGAATTAAAAACAAACCAAAAAAACCCAGCATAAAGAACACAAATTATGCTAAATTGACCTTTTAAGTTTTTAAGCTTTTAATCATGTTATATTGTTGTCCCCTCATCAAAAACAAACCTGCAGTTGTATTTTTGTTTCATTAACGCTTGTTTCATTAATTCATCAATCCAAAATCATCTTCTCTGAACACTCAGAAATGCTTCATTTACATTTTGCTCAGATTGTTGCGTCACAGATAAAATTCCTAACTTCTCCTGCGCAGTTTTTAAAGATCTTATAATATGCAAATTGACTCTTGTGAGCTTTAAGCCATGTTAATGTGTTGCTACCTCATCAAAAAAATACCTGGAGGTGTGTTTTTCATTCACACATGTTTGAGTATCCATGGTTTATTAGTCTGTCTGCATCTCCATAGCTCAAAATGCACTGTTGCACCTTGCGATGTCATAAAGCAGTAGTTTTCACGTTAACAGTTACCTTTTACCTTTGAGATTCAGGTTTGAAATCATCTAAATGATTCTAGTGAAGGTGTATCGTGTTTAAAAATACAGAGGCGCACTTCCTGTTTTGCCACATGACATCACAAGGTGGGACAGAGTGTTTCTATTTGAGAGACAGAAGTCAGATAAAATATGCAGCGTTTGTGCATGAAATGTGAATGTGAATGAAACAAAACACAACTCCAGGTAACAACTTTATAACATAGTTGTGTTCACTTTTAATATAAGCCCTTTAAGCCCATAAACCATCTCCCGACTTTTTCTACGGTCAAATTGTGTTCACAACGAACGCATGGCTCTATTAGCATAGCATTCACGGGGGCTAGGACTTCATTAGTTTACTTTGTCACTGGTCATTTCCGTTGCTGACAGCAGAGGGAGCTCCGACGCCCAAATGCCTCATTAGAAACGGAGGTGTAGTTTATAAAGTGCGATTTCCCCCATTTTTTCTTTTCCATTTCACCTATTTGTACTGAAGTGATTTTTAACAGCACATGCAAATGACGCATATCAGAGTGCTAGTAAAGTCAGAATCATTAGTATGCCTGGTGGTGGTTTTCCAGATGAAACCTCATTCTCGTTCTCAGGGCCACACCAGTGCTGGGGCGGTCGGGTTGGTTTTATAAGGCTGTAATCATTCCTCCATAAAGTTCCCACTGGAGAGAGTTTGCATGGCTAGCATGGAACCTGGGATACGCATATAGACGAAGTGATAAAAGTTGGTTATTATGGTTTAAAAGGGAATATTTGCGCTTTATTTTAATTAAACATTTCATTAATATTATATGTTTTGAGTCTAACCGATAACGTCATAACAGCCAATAATGTAATAACTACGGTGCACCAAGAACGAAATGTAATGAGTCAGCGGCTCAAACTTTTCACATCACGTACCACCTAAGAAAAGATTTAGCTTTCCAACTACCACTAGATCTAAACCGCGTCTATAACAGGATTATTGTAGGTCTGATCTAATCTAGGGCTAAATCAGGTCTAAACGTCGACTACATCGTTTCCGTTGTAGTTCTGAACAAGAAATAATCCAAAGGAGAACAAAAAAGTCAGGTCAGATTTGTGGAGAGGTGAGCTCGTTCACAGTGCTAAAAATATCAGTAATAGAATAAATCCATCCCATTCAAAGTACAATAAAAATTCAAATCTGTCAACTGGACAAAAAACTGTAGGAGTGAAGACGTTTCGCTGCTCATCCAAGCCGCTTCCTGAACCGAAGAAGCGGCTGAAGAAGCAGTGAAATGTCTTCACTCCTACAACTTTTTGTCCAGTTGACAGATTTGAATTTTTGTTTTACTATGGATCATAGCTGGACGGCTGAGGGACTACAGAGACATCCCATTCAAAAAGTGTGTGCTGATTGTTATATTAAGGGTTTACCTCATATCTGGGGACACAGATAGGTCAGGTTTGTGGAATTTGATGGACCATTTTGGCCCATCATGTTCCAAAAAGTAGATTTTAATATGTCATAGGGCACAGTTAAGTCTGTCTTATTCATCTCCAGTCTTCAGTTTTCCAGATTGCATTGGTTGCTGTAATGCCAGTGGAAAGTGAAAAGGAGCTGATCTTTAGTTCATCCATGCCGTCTGTCACTGCTGCGGGCTCCAGTGGTTTATTACATACTTGTGCATGCATGGCACTGGCAGGACTTCTACCACCTGAAGGCAGACAGTCACAGTTCATGGGCCGATTACTCACTCTACACTCACTCTTCTGCTCTGTTGTGATTGGCACACACATCGGTCTCTGTTTAATCCTAGGCCAATGTTTGATACATATGGCACTAAATTATATAATATAATATTTACCGTGCAAAGTCAGATTTAAAGAACACGTGACGCAAATTTGACACACATAGGCCTGTCACTATAATTACAATATCGACTTATCGTTCAATACGGTATATGTTTGATGGAACAATTATTTTTAGGTCAGTATTTATCGTGGGTACTTTTTCGTTGTACAAGTGGGGAACTTTTGCTTATTTTTTGTACTTTTCTGAAGATTTGAGCAGTAAAGCGTTGATTAAATAACTTCTATGACTCATTAAGTATTTCATTGATAAACAGTATTGCAGCTCATGTTAAAATACTGCACATAGAATCGTTTTTTTGGGGCGAAATCCTGCTTTAAACTTACCGTGTCAGTGGCATAATGGCATGGTAGTAATGGTAATATCATCGTTTATCATCTGTATTTTCTTCACCAATATATCGCACTTCAAAATGTGTTATTGTGAAAGGCCTACTCACGCGCACAAAAAAAAAAACCCCAAAACTTGGCATGTTTGCCTGAGCTGGTCTCCATAGTCCCCACATCACTACAAACCATTTCCCGGACAAACGCATCATTCCCATTGTAAAACCCGATGTCCCGTAATATGAGCAGCTTCATATGCAAATGAATCCTTTCCCATTTTCCCGTCTTTCTTCCCTCACCTGTGATTTATACCTCGGTCCTTTTGTGCGTATCTCCCGCCTCAAGACTGAGCGCTGGGTCGGAGAGCTTAGAGCGGTGTGGATCAATCTCGATCAAAGGCCTTTTCCAGCCTATCAGCGCGGTCTAATCTTGTGCCGTGCTCCCTCGCTGCCTCCACTGCGCCGGATAGCCACTCGCACCTGTCACCGGATGGTCGGATGAGGGAGAGTGGTTTTCCAGGTTTGACGTGCCAGTCCTAGATGTTTGTTTAAGGAGTGAAAAATAACTGAAGTAATAGTGCGTTAAAATTCTGCTTGCAAATGTACTGTACCCCACCATATCAAATACCAATTCCCTACAAGAAATTAGCTACATTTATCTTCTTAACGGCGTCGTGCCTGATTTTTACTGTCTTAAAAACTAAACTAGCTCATTTTAAACGGTTTGCAGTGGTCCAAAGTTATTCCTCACTTACCTTACGCATTCAGAGCGTCCTAATTATTCACCCTGACGAGTTTATAATTACGGTAGCGCTAACCTCAACTAGCGTGCTAACCTCAAATAGCATGCTAACACGCACTTCCTGATTCTGTGACAAAAACGGTTTATAATTAGATGCAGACAGCACGCAGCGGACTTATTTTGACCTCAAGAGCTGCTTATACTTATAGCTGTACTCGGGCAAGACACATTTTACTCAAATACATGGAAAAAAAATGGGTATAAAAAACGGGTATAGGCTCTTTAATGGATAATTTATTTTGATAGGATAGATAGATTGGTTAGGGGGAATTTTAACAAAATTAGTTGACGCATTTATTCACTTACACCTAAACAGAAAGTAATTGACGCAAACAAAACTAAAAACAAAAGATTCGAGCACTTCACTTCCGTCAGTCTGTCCCAGGGCAGCTGTGGCCACAATAGCAGCTTACCGCCACCGAGCGTGGAGTGCAGTGAGTAATGACCACAGGGTACAAGTACAAGGCGTTATTTTTATTACTACTATAACACAACTAAACCTTGAACTAAATAGCTTTAATGTGAACGAATAAAGATTAAAACAAAATTGAAATAGTCAGAATGAACTTGGAGGCTGACACATCGGTGGCGGCGAAGAGGAGGTGACGGAGAGGATGAGACGGCTAATTGTTTCGCTGCGATACGGAGACGTGATTAGCCGAGAAGCGTCGGTGGCTGGCAGTGATTTGACACATGGAATCAAAAGCTTAAAGGTCCCGTATTACGCTATTTTCTGATCTATGTTATAATGTTGTTTTGTCGTCACAAACATACCCGGAGTTGTGTTTTGTTTCATTCACACGTTTAACACACAAATGCGTAATATAAACTGCATATTTAGGCTGTGTTCTTCTCTCAAACAAAAACACTCCACCTTGTGATGTCATGTGGTAATACAGGAAGTGCTCCACTGTGTTTTTAAACTCCAAACACCTTCACAAGAATCATTTGGATCATTTCAGCTCTGGAATTGCCAAACCCTACTGAACAAAAGGTAAAATGTAGCTGTTAACTTGAAAACTACCGCTTCATGACATCACAAGGTGGAACAGAGCATTTTGAGCTTTGGAGATGTAGACAGACTAATAATAAAGGGTTAGTCAAACATGCGTGAATGAAACAAAACACAACTCCAGGTACGTTTTTGAGGAGGTAACAACATTATAACATGGCTTAAAGTTTGAACAGTCCATTTTGTGTAATACAGGACCTTTAACGTCATAGTAGAATTTCCATGTTAGTATTACAATGTTAAGTATTCCAATTTTTGTTATCACATAAGCAATTATTCTCATTTTACACAAATGGTGCACAAAACAGGTAATAAACATGGGCCTGTCTTGTTGGAAACAGTTGAAACCCAAAGCTCATTCCTTCGCTCCGGTGTGGTGTTAATTAAAATAGCATGGTCCAGGTTGGTGCAATTTTGTGATAAAGGTAAACTTGTCAGGACATCCCATTACAGATGAAGTATGGTGCTGTTACAGAGGGGCTAGGACCACAAATCATCTTCTACACGTGATCGAGGGGACAGGTTTGTGCGTAACACCGCTCCACTTCAATTATAATGAGAGGTGCTGAACCCATGTACTTGAACCAAAGACACTGCCCACTGCTATTTAGAGCTCGCACTACAGGTAATGGTTATTCTTTTGGTCAGGTGTTGAGCTTAAAGGGGAGTTATGTAACTTTTCTAGTGATGGGTCTGCCACCCGCTTGTCTCCATGGAGATGTTTCACAGTATGGCTTTACATTTGTCTGTCATGGCTTGAAACGCGTGCATTCTTACTATGAGCGGGGCGTCCTCTCCACAGATGTGACCTGTAACTTAACCGAGTGGCGTCACCTCCTTGTGTTGAGTTTAATACTGTGGAACATTCCAGGCGAAACAATACTACGGTATCTCTAGGGAAACAAGCAGGTTGAGAAAAACCCACCCTAGTTTTACATGTTTTACAGTTAAAGGTGCATCGTGTAACTTTTCCGTTTGTAGGAGTAAAAACGTGTAATTGTGATTAAAAAAAAAAAAAAGAACACCTAGTTGTTGAGGTGCATAGTGCTCAAATGATCACCTAATGACATCACAAGGTTGAACTGAGCATTTGGAGCTGTGAAGGGAGAGACAGAACAAATATGCTGCACTAATCGAACATGCGTAAATGAAAAAAGGCACAACTGCATGTATTTTTATGAAAAGAAAGTAGTAAAACTCTCCAAAAAGGCAATTTTGCATGATAAATGACCTTTTAAAGTGCTGTACCTGATTTTACTGTCTTAATAATGTGGAAACTAGTTCACGGCAGAGGTACAAACATACTCCTCACTTTCCTAACACATTCCTAGCATTAATTATTCATTTTTAACAACTTTCACAGGCCAAAATGGTAACGATAACAACAACTAGCATGCAACAACAGCGCACTTCCTGGTTCGCAAAGATACCAGACAACACACAGTGGTCTCACTTTGGCCCTGAGAGCTGCTTTTACATTATATATCTGCATTTGTGCAAAACTAATATTATGTTAAAAATGTGTACAGCCCCTTTAAACACGTGGTACCTGATTTTTACTGTTTTTAATTTACTGGATTTGTTTTTTTAAATGAACTGCAGTGGTCCACAGTTATTCCGCACTTGCCTTACGCATCCTAATTATTCTCCGCGGTGAGTTCATAGCCGCTTTTCACAACTCTCAGTGCGGAGTTTTGCCGTGGCGTAAAGCTACCAGCAACTAGCATGCTAACGGGCACTTTCTATAACCTGTGAATTTCCAGTCCAGTAGCCAGTCTTCCTCTGAGCGAAAACCCAACCACAACAAAGTGAGACGTGCTTGTTGAATCCTGATGTTCCAGAGTCCGCCGACAGACAATTTTATCTGATCACCCCCTGCTGTAGACGACCAGCAATCAGCCTTCGCCCAAGAAAATAGTCCCCTTCCATTTGTACAGAGAGAGCAGCGAGAGAGGAGAGAGTTACAAAGGACGGTTGATTACAGGGGAGTGGACAAGGAGAGAGGGGAAAATGGAGCAGGGAGCAGGGGAATTACAGACGGAGAGGCAGGGGGCGACGTGGGGCTCTCACTGATAAGGCCCGTTTAAAGTGGATATATAGGTCAGAGCAGAGGTCAGCCAAGATTTGGAAAAAGCACAGCGAGACGTCTCCTCCACACACGCTGGGCTCTGCGGGATATACAACGAAGTACTGTACATCAGACGTGTGTGCTGGAAAATAAACAGCGTCATTAAAGGAACTGTATGTAGCCAGCACTTTTACAGCTTTAAAAAAGGCACTAAATGCAACAAAACACTTAGCGAGCGCAATTTAAATTGGGACTAAACACCTAAACTCCTCCCACAACCACGTTTCAAAAGGAGCTGCTAAACTGGGCATAACTAAAGAAGAGACTAAGGGTTTGGCTGTAATCAGGACAGTCTTTTGTGATGTCACCAACTACTTGAAAGAGGACACCGAAGGCAGCAGAAGCTTAGATTTAGGCGTTTTTGACCAGGAAGCTGCAAATGTATCTGGTTTGCAGTAAAGTTGCTAAAAAATAACTAACTAGACTAGATAACTAAATAACTAGAAATAGTAAATAATAAAAATAAAACACCATAAACACATAGTATTATAATTTAAATGAATAAAAAGTTGAATTGCCAGTTTATTTAGCCTAGTACTTTTTCCAACCGTTTAGTTAACTTTGCTATGTCTGCAGCTCTGTCAAAACAAACATCATCCAGCTATACCAGAGAACAGAATGCAGTGTGTGGCAGCCTCTCCACAGTTCCATATGGAGGCTCGCGCGTTTGTTTAAGCTAGCGCTGTACAAGCTAACGCGGCGGTACCAGGCTGCTCCTACTGCCGGGCTGTCCACCGCTAGCTCATTAGCCTCCGTTCTGACGCGGGTCCGGCTCTTTCAGGGTGTTTGACCCCCAAGCCCCCCACGCTAAGCAGCAGAGGAGTAGAGATAAAAGAGGGAAGGGGAGCAAACATGGCAACCTGGGAGAGTGAACAAAAACAAAAAAAGTGGAATCGTTGAAATAGTTGAATATGAAAATGAATGACAAAAAGGTGATTTAAGATATAATACAATGAAAAAGAAATATGAAATCATTAATTAAAAACAAATATATATTTATATATTCTAAATAGGAAAATGTGAAAAAATAAATAAAAATAAGATACAAAATAGGAAAATGTGAAATTGTAGAGAAAATAGGAACATGATTAAAAATAGAAAAATCAGGCAGTTGAGGAAAATAAAATGATGATTCAAAATGGGAAAATGTAAAATTCTTGACAAAATAAAATTATTTAAAAAATGTGATTCAAAATAGGAAAATTATTGAGAAAAATCTAAATATTATTAAAAATATGAAAATGTGAAATTGTTGAGAGGAATTATTGATTGGATAATGTTAGGTTTAAAGGTTGAGTGTAATAAGGCAATTCTAAGAAACTGGGTGAATTCAACTTAGAAGACCATTTCTGACCATTCTGGCAGTTTTCACACCAAATCTACATCAGGACTAAACTTTTAAAAAGTTTGTTTTAAACAATTTGCAGTGGTCCGAAAGTTATTCTTCACTTACCTCACAAACTACTAGCATGCTAACATACATTTCCTTATTTTCGGACAGTAAAACCGTATAATTAGATGCAGACTGTACGCAGTGGACATATTTTAACATCAAGAGCTGCTTATACAATATATCTGTACTGGGGCAAGACACATTTTGCTCAAAAACATGGGAAAAATACATATAAAAAAATATCCACTGCATATGTATTTTCAAACACAATTCAACTCCAGGCTAAATTTCTCTCCCTATACTCTCCCTCCCCGCGGCCTGCTAGTTTCCCTTATCACTCTGACTGATGGTAACCCCTGCCCCATCATGGCGTCAGCTTTACTCAACCTGGATTTGTAACTTGTGGAGTATAGCTGAATTTGTTAATGGTGTTCTTATGTAATTGCTAAGAATGGAGCGCAACAGTGCCACCTACTTTAAAGCCAACGTTAGGGAGCTCAATTTCTTATTCAGTTTTCCCATTGATCCTTTGCAGCTGATATCATCAACATTCCCTCGGGTGAAGGGTTCTAGCTAGAGGCACTTCTCTGTCTGAAGCTCTCTTTTGAATTTTAGACTTTAATCTGAGCTTTGTTTTAACACAATCTGACCACAGAGAACTGACTTAGTTGGAACTACCACGGATGAGCTGATCTGTGCTGTTAAACCAGTCTCTCTCAAACAACATAGCTAGCACCTAAACAGGACCATGAACATTGTTGATCACGCCTAAGGATGTGTTGTTTAACCCTGGAGAACCCACAGGGT
>JACM01055090.1:0-32664 GCA_000787095.1 Periophthalmodon schlosseri
AATATTGATGATGGCCTAATTTAGAGCTCTTTATTAGACTGATTTACGGTGGCCAGACAGATTGGGGCATCTGGACGCGGGAGTGTGTGTGTATGAAATCAAAGTGGACACACTGCACTGCAAAAACAAAAACAAAAAAATTGTGTGAATTCAGAATCTTGATTTGAGTTTAGATCTATTTATGGAGTAGTTCTATATGTAGCAAAAATCGCTTTTATTTGTATTATTTAAAATCATACCTGGAGTTAAGTTCTGATGTCAGTGCTCAAATTGCCAACACTGTACAGTTTTGTAGTACTGATGCTAGCTGCCAATTGGGTTTTGCCTATAGTGACAGATGTATTTTCTTATTTCAAGCTAAATTATCTGGAAACCTGGTAAAAATTTAAATAAAATCGAATAAAAAATTGTAAGTATTTAACAGTATTGTGAAGTGATGATGTCACACATATTTCTTGCTCCAGGTCCAAGGAACATCTGCCAGGTGATTGCAAACAAGGTCATGTTTACAATTTCCATTTTGCGAAAACGGGGATTACAGTAATTTAACACCAACAAGGTTATAAGTGTAGCAGTTTTGTCTGCCATAGACATTACCTTATCAATTCAAGCCACTTCTTCCTTGTATTCTTATTCTACGGAAATCGATAAAAGCTCCTCTGTCCTGTTATATTTATTACTGTTTTATTTGAACATTCCAGAACACAGTGCTGTGGCATACTGTCAAAAACAAAGCAAAGTCAGCGGTTAAGTTGCAAGTTAAGTGATTATGTCATTTTGGCTACTTCCAGGCACTATGGAATTCCTCCCTCATTCACTACAATGGCATTTTGGTGATTCTAACCTGCTCCAGGGCTTTGAATGAAGCTGTTTTAAAATGTAAAATTAAAAAAAAACAATCATTGAAATCTGGTCTTCCTCTTGAAACACCTCTAAATTTGTGCTTTGGTTTAAACAGTTGCTGAGAAAGCTCCTAGTGTTAAAATGATTGAAACCTGAGCTTGTTCTTGAAGATGTTCTCCTTTGAGAGGCTCTACTCTTCTTGGATCACACGTCTCTGATCCACCTGCTTACATTTGATTTCCTCATGTTCAAAACCCACACGTCTGCGCCTTCAACCTCTGCCAATTCTAACTCCAACCGCAGCCTTCCCGGAGCCGAGTGAATGTTCTTTAAGCAAAAAACACTGCCCTTTTGACCCCCTTGTTCCGCCACTGTCAAAACCAAATTAAATCCTCGTTTCTGGCCACATTTTCTTGCTAAAGTGCATTAACTACTTGCCCCGGCCCTGCTCCGAATCACTTGTGCTTAAGATGTTTTTGAGAGGAAGAGTGGGAAAGCTGCTGCGATAAAAAGGACAGGGCTTAAACAGCGACCTTGACCCGACCCCGTACTTTTGTTGCAGCGTTGGCTCTGGCTCGTTCGGCGCTATGATCCGTGTGTTTTTGGAGCGTTTCAGGGTGACACTCGTCAGCCCTGCAGCAGAACTCAAAGTGCTGAAATAAGACTACTGTGCTGTGGGGACAGAGCTAAGAGGATACACTGCAAAAAATGAGCAACTGTATTTCTGACTAGCAGTGGATGGGAAAAATAGATAGATAGATATGGGAAAAATAGACGGCAAAAAACAAAATCACTATTTTCTCATAGGTCGCAATTCATGACTTCATGATTTTTACTGAATAGCAGTATAATTCTATTAAAGATTATAGTTTTTATAGAGTTTAAATATTCTTTAATAGAATAGAAGTTCAGACTTCCCCGTTAAAGGTTAAATCCACCTGTCTCTCACACTGAGCATGACAAAGGACAACCAATAGCAGGAGTGGGTGAGGAAAATTACCTTACTAAAACAAATATTTATAGTATATAGTTTTATTTTGACTCTTAGAAAAAGGATACTTGATACTCAGTGCTGATTCAGAATAAACAGTATAAACTGTATTCGCCATTGTCAGCGAACAAAATCCACAAACTAGGAATTTGGTGTGGTGGTATGGTGCAGCAATGAATGATAATAGTAAACATAAAAAAATAATAATAATAACAATAATGGCATGTATTATATACAGTCCAAAATTGGTGCAAGTAGGTTAATTATAGTTCAAGCTGTTTAAAGTGACAGGTATTTTAAAGTATTCAACGGCATTTCATTACAATATAAGGACAGTATTTAAGGTCATTTTCAAAATACTGATAGTCGATTCTGTCGTGTGCAACTTTTAATTTTTTTTCAATATTGATACATTCAACTGAATATCTAGTTTTGATTACTAGTTTTAGTATTGTTTGATCTGCGTATTACTTTTTTTAAAGACTTACTATCACAGGATCATTTCATGATTAAATTTTATATCTCCACACCTCTACCCGTACTATGTATTTGCATGTTTTTGCCATGTCTCTAGCAGGACAGTGACAGAGGACCTCATTGAAATAACTGTGGTCTCGCGGGGCCAGCTAAAGAGAGGGGGCAGAGAGGGGAGCGGCTAACCCTGCAGAGGATGGGAGCCAGGGGACCCATTCGGACTGCGATTCATCCAGGCTGCTGCCGCTAACCTTGGCGTGCTAGTCCACGCGTGACGGGGGCGCACCCATGTAGACACCCACCCTGTCTGTCCTCTGCGTGGGTGCTTTGTTTGGGCGACGTGTCTGAGAGGGGAGTCAGCATAAGAGGAAAAGGAGGGAGAAAGAGGAGGGAGGCAGGTTGTTTAGTGTCTTTGGATGATCTTGCCCCCAGGAGAAAGGGCGGGAAAAGAAAAGTGTGTGTATGTTGTATTGTTTCATGTACGACCCCTGGGAACACACACACCTACATCTGTGTTGGGTTTCTATCCTTTGTGGGGACATTGACTTGTTTTCATTACCTGGAGACTGATCCTAGCCTTAACCAACCATAAGTACAACGTTAAGACTATGATTTACTTTGTCTCATTTTTGTGGTATATCCTTTGAAAATAGCAGATTTTGTGCATTATTTAATGTTGTGTCCTTCCATTTACATCAACTTCAAAATTTTAAATCAGTTTTTATTTCCTGACAGTTACTTACTTAGTAGTATTCATTTCTTGAACTAGTAGTACCACTACTTTGTGCTTCTACTTGAGTAATATTATTTTGAAGGACAATCTTTGGCCACTTCTGATTACAACTAACCTGAACCCTGAGCTTAAAGTGACTGTACTCGATTTTTCGTAACTAGTTGAGTGAAATTACTTTTGTCCCAGATACACAGATATATTTCAAAACCAGGTCTTATTGTCAAAACGAAACTGCTGTGTGCTGTCTGCGTCTAATTATCGAGTATTTTTGAGAATCAGAAAGTGCATTGCTATCAGTTGTTTTCCTCTTAGTAATTATAGAGGTCAGCAGGTTCTGGAAGTAAATTTTCCATTGATTTTTCCCATAGACTTTTCGAAAAATTTAAATATTAAGTGTTCAAAGGCATCGCAGAGGCTAACCAGCTACGTTCGAACTAATATTCATAACGCGGTTGTTTTAAGTCCAAAAACACTGTCAAAAATGAAAGATTCTGCTAAATTTTTTTAATAACCTCGCGTTTTATAAAGTTTCAGAAACAGATTTGAATAAAATTATAAGTCTTGTGGTCATTAGTTAACATTTAGCTGATTATCCTCGAGCAAGCTTTCAAAGATTTAATATAAATTATTTTCGGGAAGTACTGTTTTAACTAACATTATGAATTAAGTCTTTGTTCATTCTTTAGTAGGGTTAATAATGGTGTAGTTATTATAAAGTGGTACCAAAGCATTCTATAGTCCCAGCCAAAATCTATGGGAGACACTGTGTACAGTTACAATTAAAACGATAATCAATGTAATGAATTATTAATTAGACGGCTTAATACGCTTGCAACAACCAATCACGCACGCATTATATAAACACACACAGAAGACGGTGAGATTAAATAACACTTGGATCTCAGCTCTGATCGAAACATCTGTTCACCTGCCACTGTTACACACCCGGGAGACTAACAACATGCACACGCACACACACACACACACACAATGCAAGCGCACACACACCAAACAGCTGGCTGCTCAAGAGGAAGTGAGGCCGTCTGGAAACTTAAGTACACCGACACCTGAAGAATAAACATATCTTATATAGGAGAGGTTTACCAGAAGTTAGAATCAGTTTTGTATTTCAGAGCACGGCTTCTGCTTTCAACCGTCCTGCTTCACCAAAAGTGTGTTAGTGAAACTGGTCTAAATACTGCTCACTGATTTTTTTTTTTTTTTCTTAAGAAGACATATTATACTTTTTGGGGTATCTAGCGTAACTATAACAACATTTTTTTTTTTTTTACAGTTTCACTGCTCTACTGTTGTATGTTTCTATAAAAAGTATGTTCATTGTAAATCACAATATTGATCTAAAATGACTTAACAATAGAAACAGGTCTATTGACTTCCTGCCTCTTCAGAGTGGAATTTCATCATAGCAGTAAATTTTAAAGGTGCATTGTGTAACTTTTCCGGTGGAGGTTCCTCCAGCTGCTCGTCTCCATGGAGATGGTATTTCTTGGCATGTATTGATCCACAGCATGGCATTAAACTTTTCTATCTCGTAGATTTCAATTAGGTGTTTGTATTGCTAAAAGAATACCTTGATGATCACGCATTTTTACTGTGTGCGGGGTCGCCTCTCCACAGATGTGACATGTTATTTGGCCTATTGGTGTGTCTTGGTTGTTTCTATTGAGGCTTGTTGCGTTTAATGCCGTACTGTGAAACATACCAGGCAACATCTCCATAGAGACAAACAGGTAGCAGACCCTCCATTAGAGCTGCTTAGTGCATCTGTAACTAATGATTTAATTAAACTTTTTGATTGAGTGTTTTTTGTTTGGGTTTTTTTGTTTGTTTTTTATCACGTCACTTATTGTTTGCTTTGTTTTTCCACCAGGTCCCGGAGCGTTTTCTGGAGGTGGCCCAGGTGACTCTCCGCGAGTTCTTCAACGCCATCGTGGCCGGGAAGGACGCGGACCCCTCGTGGAAGAAGGCCATCTACAAGGTCATCTGCAAACTGGACAGCGAGGTGCCGGAGGTCTTCAAGTCCCCCAACTGCCTACAAGAGCTGCTCCATGACTGACTAGGCCTGGGGAGGTCGACATGGACTGTCCACCAACCTCCCAGACCTTTGAAACCATTCGGAGAAAAGACTTACTAAAGATTGCTTGCAGTTGAAATTGTCCCGGCACTTGTGAAAGACCAAACAAAAAAACATAAAAACGTGAGATTTTTTCATCCTTCTTGCACTTGCAACAAAAAAAGTTCCATTATCTTCATCCGACTATGGAAGAAGACCTAATCAACAGAAGAAATTGAAAAATATATTAATCTTTTTATCGTGGATGTTTTTAAGTTACCGGACATATTTTGAGATAAAGTGACGTTTCTGTATTTTTTCCTCCTTTGTATAAGCGGACTTCTTGGATCCCATGGCCAGTTAGCGAATAGGCTACACTTGTCGAATAGAAAAAAAAGCACAGTGCCATTCCCAGACCCTCACAAACCCTCCAACCCATTTAGCTGTTGTTTCCACTCTTATTGTACTGAGAATTTTTGGGTGTTTTGACAATGTGGCCCCCCCTGCCCGGAACCCGACAAGGTTGCCCCTCTTTCCCCATGAACTTTGCCTTAGGCTTTTCAATCTGACGCACAAGTATACAGCCATGCCATGCTCTGAAAATAATTATGTTGTGTCTTTATTTTAGGAGATTTGACAACTTAAAAGTCCTATATTACACAAAATTGACTCTTTTGAGCTTTAAGCCATGTTATAATGTTGTTACATCCTCAAAAACATACCTGGAGTTGTGTTTTTTTTCATTAACGCATGTTTGAGTAATCCTGCATTATTAGTCTGTCAAGAACTCCAAAGCTCAAAATGCTCTGTTCCACCTTGTGATGTCATGAAGTCGCATTTTTTAAGTTAACAGCTCCTTTTACCATTTGTTCAGTAGAAATAGAAAATTCCAGGGCTGAAATTATCCAAACGATTCTAGTGAAAGTGTAGTGTTTGAAAACACAGTGGAGCACTTCCTGTATTACCACATGACATCACAAGGTGGAACAGAGTGTTTTCTGTTTGAGATAAGAACATAGCCTAATATGCAGAATTTGTGTGTTTAACTTGAGTGAATGAAACAAAACACAACTCCGAGTACGTTTTTGATGAGGAAACAACATTATAACATAAATCAGAAAATAGTGTAGTATGGGCCCTTTAAGATTTACTATGTGTCAGGGTATTGGATTGTTAAATGTGACATCACAACTAATATGGGTCCAAACCTACTGAGTTTCATCGACACAAACAGCAGAAACACGTATTTTGTCTGATGTTAGAGACATATCAGGGGAAAGATACTGTTCCACACTAAATTATATCTGTGTTTACAATAGCTGTTGTTTTAGCATTTAAATTTTTAGACCTACAGTACGTTATAAAGGGAAAAATATGTTTTATCAAAGGAAAGACAGACTTCATTTATTCACTTTGTGCTGTTTTAAATTTGAACGGCATTTTACAAAGCAGGTTAAAATCTGTCAGAATGCCATTTTGGTTGACTTTTTGATCGTGTTGCTTATTTTGAGCAAATTTAACTGGAAGACTTGTTTCTTATTTCGCTCTTAATAATCTCCAAAACACAGATGTCATGAAACATAAATAGATTTGAATTATTTGCAGTGCAGTAGAGTGGATTGGGAGACAGTTACGTTTACATTACACTGTGGAATTTTTGTATAGTCTCCAATAATTTTACTAATATATGCACTTATGTTTAGATGTTGATTAAAAAAACCATATTGTTAAAGCCTGAATACACTATGTGCCATTTAAAGATTACACAATACAAAATTCACATATAGCCAATTAAATTTTTTTGCACTTTGGAACAGAAAAATCGTGGACCCAGAATATAGACTATAGACTAACCAGGGCTGTATCTAGCCTTGTGGGGGCCCCTATGCTAAATAATAGTTGGGGACCTCGTTTGCCAAATTGTTAAAGAGTGATTCTCAATACCTTACTTGATCTACAAACATCAAAATTCAAGGTAATACTTAGAATAACTACACTGCTTCATGCCTTAATAAAGCCTCAAAAAAGACTTAATTCAAAATAAACAAATAGTTTAATAAGAACAATTCAGGCTTACTTTATAGAAATCCTAACCTTACTTTTAACTCTTACCACATAATTAGTTACTTCTTCATAAACAATTTCTTCACGATGAATTAAGTCTTTGTTCATGTTTTATTAAAGCCCCAGTATGTAACTTTTTAGCCATAAAAATACTAAAATAAAAGATTTTTTTTTTTTTTTTCATTTTGGTTGTTTTTATTGTTATTGTTATTTACTGTGAGTGGGCTTGCATCTCCACAAACCTGACTCTGATTTGGCCTGGAGAAAAGTCTCATCCTGGTTGTTTCCATGGAAATGTTGAAGTTTGGTTTTAACTTTCTGTTTCAATGGAATCATGCAAGAGACGTGCTACTTTAAGAAAGTTACATAGTGTTGCTTTAAGGCTAATTAAGGTGTAGTTATTATAACGTGGTACCATGAAATAAATAAAATCAAATATTACTGGATAGATGAGGCTAATTGTTCAGTTCTGGGGGCCCCTTAAAATGGACTTGGGGCTCAGTATACGTCTGCAGATCGCTTACATCCTGAAACGGCCCTGCTTGGCTTTGAACTTTGTATATTCAAGACCGGAATCAAGTTGCTTCTTAAGACCTGGATCAAACCGGTATCATTGGCACAAACAAAAGATCAGCTGCGTTTGAAAGGGGCTAATAATACTACGCTAAGACGCTTGTGCCCGGCAGCCAAACACGCCGAGCTGCCTTGCCCTCCAGTCAGACCCTTGAAGCCTTCAGTCCTCAGAGGTAATCCAGCATCTTATCGGGGTATTCCTGTCCGCCCCGGGGCAGAGAGGGGCAACAGTGCTGGCCACGTCATGTGTCAAGTATTTGAGGTTTTCACAGCAGAAAAAAAGAGAATTTGCTGGTATTTGTAGCTTGTATAGATGTAAAAACCACTCGGATATTGTTATTTATAATTGAGATTCCTATTAATGTTATTCCAATTATCATGATTATTATTATTATTAATGCTTGCTACAGATTTGACCAGTGGTTTACTCATTGTTTATCTGTCACATGAAATAAATTATTCTTAAAAAAATATGAGATTTGAGAATTTATTTTTTTTTTTTTTTTGGCCCTGACTTAAAATTTCACAAAGAAAAAAGTGTGTTCAGGTGTGTTCGATCATGGGGCCCAAATTTTTTTGTGAAAAGTAACTTGGGATCCATGCCTATAGTAACACACATGACATCATATTATTTTCAAGCCCCTATGATTAAGAATCAGCAATCTACAACTTATGAAGTGTTATACGTTTTCTAAGATGAAGCCGGATATTCAACTGCTCAGACTGATTTTATTACATCATTTGCAAATATATAAGATTATTATAAAATTAAACATATGTAATATTTAGTACTAGCCCCTAAGTCAGCAGTTCTCAATCTTTTCACACCCAGTACCACCTAAGAAAATGTTAAGCCTTCTAAGTAGCCTACCACCCACAGACTGTATATAAATGGACATAGCTAACCTGCTAGCGGCCGCGTTCCAAATAGGGAGTGAACATGACGCCAAGTGGTTTCTTTGAGCTCTGGTTCCAATTCACTTTCTGTTGAAAAACCGTCACCCCTCTTTCTGTAACTGCTACTGTCATTCTGAGCTTAAAATGTTTTTATTTCGCTTTTCTGTGCCTTAATCAAGATATGAACATTAAAGAGGTGGTATTATGCAAAACAGATTTTTTTTTTTTTCTACCATGTTATAATGTTGTTCCCTCATCAAAAACATGCCCGAAGAGGTTCAAACGTGCATGTCATCCATGCATGTTTGAATAATTTAGCGATCTCTCCCTCCCTATTCGAACCCTCCTTACGGTAAGCTGTAAGATTCTGTGTAATGCTCCGCCCACAAGCCTACGTCACCCATGCTCCCACACGACTATTCTCCATAAATATACAAAAACATGATAGAAAACTACACAGCAACGTCACTAACCTGATGCGATGTGCAGTAGTTTCATTAACGGGATGTACGCTACATGTGTTGTGATAGCGCTCTGAAGGAGGAGTGTCTTAGCGCAGAAGAGCAAGGGAGGGGGAGACAGAGTTAATATGTTGTTTTCAGTGAATATAGCATTTTCAAAACAATAAAATGTAACATGGTGATATAAATATGTTATGTGTTAGCAGTTAATACTCCATAGAAGTGAAATACCCCCTCTTGAATTACAGACCAATCCGGTGTCTGCTTTCCTCGAGGTCGCTCCCGCTAGTGTTAGCAACAGGCTTGACTGACAGCATCATTGCTAAGGGCCCACCCCCTGCCAAACCAGCCTCGTTCCTGATTGGCTCTTTGGTTTCGCGCTCAGATCTCCAAATATGGGTCCTGGTCGCACATTAGCCACTGTAACTGCTAGCCTCGATTGGCTTCATTTGGTTGCAACCGAACGCTATGGGTGACATCACGCTCGCTCGGTCCACGTTTTTCTACAGTCTATGGTACCACCAGATCTAACTCAGGTCTTTAACAGGACAATACCAGGTCTAAACTTGGACTGTAAAGGGAATACACCATTACACCATTGATACAGATGTTCTAAACAGAGACAAAACTTTTTTTTTTAAGAGACTGTGTACCGTCAGAACAAGTTTACGTGCCGCGTACCACCATCTGAGAAACACAGCCCTAAATTACATCCTTAAATTGGACATTTGGTTCTTATAGACTGCCATTACAACTAAAACAATTGAAATACTAGATCATTATCCTGCAAAGTCCTCATGCCAACCACTCCTGAGCGCCAAAGGTGTAAGTGTAGTGGGCGTGGCTTGTTTCCCCAGTGCCCGCCAGTGCCCGCCCCCCCACCGTCCGCGAAGTGTAGTGGGCGTGGCTTGTTTCCCCAGTGCCCGCCAGTGCCCGCCCCCGCACAGTCCGAGGAGCCGTATCCAGGCAACCCGAGCCCCGCCCCCGCCTGTGCCCGGTGCAGGGGACATGTGATCCCTTGTTGTTGTTGCTGATGAATTGAAAAGAGGAGCGCGCTGTGATTATTGTCAGCACAAAAGGCCCAGAAAGCTGCTGACGCCTAGATTAGCCGCTACAAAGACGGGCGCACAAAAACACATAGGTACATGCGGGCACAAAAGGACGTAACCTGTCTGCCCTTGTGGCCCGGGCATCCTGCGCCGAGTCTGTCCCCAGCTTCATTTCGCCTGCACTCATATCGCTAAGCACAGTCGCACTCAAATGGGTATTCATACATTTGGTGATATATACTCAATTTGAAGAGATGGCAATGAGGATAAAACATGCACGAAGGAGTATTTAAGTACCCGTTTAAAAATGTACTTTAAGAACTTAGAGGGAAAGTGGACATTTTTCACTTGACATGGGATGTGTTTCTGGAGTACTTCAACAAACAGGTGAATGTGCAAGTATAGAGTATGTTACCTGACCCCCCGCCCCCTCCTTTATCCTTTATTTTATTTTATTTTTATTTATTTTATTCTATTTTTATTAATTTTATTTTATTATATTTGTTGTTTCATTTATGTATTTATTTTTTATATCTTAAATTTTATATATTGACTTTATTGTTATTGTTTTTTATTTTTTATTTTATTTTATTTTTTTCTGTTAAGCTATATGTGGGGTTATTACCAACTATTGTGCTAAAAAAACTTTAATAAAAAAGATCATGAAAAAAAAAAAAATGTACTTTAAGAGTAAAAAAGTATTATTAGTATTAAGTATTAAAGTATTTCACACAAGTGTTGCCAATTCGTTAAAGTGTTAAATGTAGTGATATTTAAAAATTATACATATTTTGGTCGACAGAAACAATACGAATCAATTTCTTAATTTTTGCTATAAATTTTGTGTGTTTATTTTTGTTTGCTCAAAGCCGAAGCTTGAACTCGAAAACTTTAGTCAGTATGTTACCACGAACATGTTAAAAATAACCCCTCAAATCGTATGAAAAGTACTTTTTACTTTTCAGTCCTGTTCAACAATGTAGTGGAGTAGGAAGTACAGATACCTGCTCTGAAATGTAGTGAAGTAAAAATAAAAAGTATCCACAGTAAAATGTACTTAAGTAAAGTATAGATGCCTAAAAATTCTACTTCAGTCGTTACCTTCCACCACTGTTGAATATTTTAGTGATCTCTCCCAGGCCCAATTGCTAATGCTAATACGTTGTTTTTGGCGAGTATAGCATTTTCAAAACAAAAGGTAACATGGTGACCTAAATACAGTGTAAAAATATATCATAATTACCGTAAATTCCCCTAGGTAACGCCCCTAAAGTCTGGGCAGTATTCACAAGTTTGAACTTACGGTATAGTACAACGTTTATTCTCTTGGAGCACACGTGTTTGGCCATGTCCTTCCCTCGTGACAGGAGTTTGAGTTCAGCTCCGATTTCAGTGCTACACATGCGTCTTCACTGGGTTTATGTTGAGAAAAACATGGAAAAAAACCAAGGAACCAAAGGTCTCTCGTTCATCGGACGTACACGTGGCTCTGGATGTGTCTCTCCATGTGTAAAAAGGTAAGCGCAAATCTTTACATTAGGGGCAAAGCATGTTTTATTTTTAGTCAATATGCAACACGCAAAACGTCTCTTCTAATGTTAATTTTATGATGATTTTTTTTATGTTTTGATTTGTTTGTATTGTGATTTGAATGTCTTTCTTATTCTGTGAACTTGCCTTGCCTATATTCAACTTATTCCGGAAGTTGCTGTGGGCGCCGCCATTCCGGCTGTATCCGGTTTGCCTGGGGCTGTTTTAAAGGCTCCCAGAGAATCGGTGCAGTGTTGACTTGTTGGTCACACGAACGTTTAAGGGATTCTCCACTGAAATGCACGGGGTTCCCTCTTAACCGGAAGTACCACCGCAAACAAAGCGCGGAAAGCAGAATAAGATCGATAGCTAATAACTTATACCTTTGCCAACACTTTTTTAGCAACATAGATAGACACGTTTTCTCAGACGAACCACCTGCACGTTGTAGTTCAACCTGGAAAGACTCAGATGAAGGGCGTGGCCAGTTAGATGACGTTTAGGACATGTCTTTCCCCCGGGAGATGAGGCTGAGGGAGGGGAAGCTGGGGAGGTGGTCTGCGTCTGCGATGGGGGTTTAAATAGGGCAGGCCGGCCGCCGGTTGGATGAAGAGGAGGAGGAGAAGAGGAATAGGAGGAGGTGATGAAGCCTGAGGAGCAGGTAAACTCTGGAGAAGCGATGAGTAGATGCGAGCGGAGTTAGGTCTTCCAGGCTGAGTTTACGCTGGCTCCATTAGTACTGGTTTGTTGCAACACTGTCATGATATTTTAAAAAAGTCCAAATTATGTTGCGTTGTTGATTTGTAGATATATGTTTCTACGGCCAGAAGTTTAATGGTCATCTGAACTTTACTCCATCTTAAAACATCTTAAAACACGACTGCATTACATTTCCAACAGATTTTCGGGGATATTTGTTGTTATATTCTGCTTCAAACGAAAGACAAACTACACAGACAACATAGCATCTTTTGTAATGTCCTTTTAACTCGTGATTATATTTAATTTCACTGGTCAAACGATGGTCACACAGATGAGAGACAAACGGTATGGAGGCGCCACAAGTGACTTCAATCCGCTCTGTTTGGCTCTTAGGCGTCCTACAGAGGGAAAAATATTAGCGATGTGACGTTTGCGAACGTGTCGGCTCTTTTGAACGGTTCCTTAACGTGAACGGTTGGATCCGGATCATTTTTTAAAAGAACCAAATCTTTTTCTTTCCAATTTTTCGATAGATATCAGGTAGATATAAGGCAGTGTCCAGCAGCGATCTGACCAGAACTGAAGAAGCGGCTTTGGATGAGCAGCGAAACATCTTCACTCCTACAACTTTTTGTCCAGTTGACAGATTTGAATTTTTCTTTTACTATGGACGACTGAGCTTACAACTTTTGTCCAGTTGACAGATTTGAATTTTTCTTTTACTATGGACGACTGAGGGATTACAAGGACTTCCAATTTTTAAGAATTTTTACACTGATTAGCGCTAAACCAACACAAGAATGAACACAGAAGCAGAGCAGGCAACTCGAGTGAGAGCTCGCACATAAAACCATATTGGCGTCATAATACCAGTTAGTTATTATTAATTATTTATTATTGTAGTTCAAAGTTTTATTTCGATTCTGCATAATTCCAAAGGATAAAGACACTCCCACTTCCAGTTTGAACCATTTTAAACACATCTGAGCCTTGGTCTTGTCTTTCTGGGATTAGTTTGTAGATAAAATGAGTTCTCACATTGGCTTCTGTCGTATAAATAAATATAAAAAGAACCAGTCTTTTTAACAGTTTTTTTTTATACGAATGGATCCAAAAGATTCGGATCCCATAAAAGAGCCAAAGCCAAAAAAAAACTGTCCATATTTTTACACTGTGTAAGTCATAGAAATAAGAGAATACTGTATAACGCATTGTTTCAAATGTGTACACTTAACGTGATACTAAATGTGTAAGTGCAAATCTGTAAATAGTTGAGACTGAAACAAAACACTGTATGTGACCTGTACGATAAGAGGTCAGAGGATTACGTAGACTGTGTAACATATTTTGAGCCTATTTTAATGTGTTTTATTTATATATATGTATTTATAAGCTCCTGGAATCAAGCTGTTTAATTGTGCTGATATTTTTGTGTAATCGTTCCCCAGATTTGCATTTTTAATAAAAGTCATTGTCATTTCAAGTCATTTTATTTTGAAAAAAGCACAATAGCTTTTAACAGTATAGAAGCTGTAATATCACAACGGTAGTGGGTCGTAAAATACAAATATGAATGGTAAAATACTGGTCACGTGTATATGGTCTGAAGCAGTTCTGTCATCCACTGTAGACAAACTGTAAATATACGGCTTTGCCAGCTCTTTACGGTATAATAAAGCAGACCTATTCTGCAAAATGACTTGAGAGTTGATCTTTTACTCATGTTATAGTTGTTCCTCTTCTCATGTTCCCTCTGAAGTTGTTTTCGGAGTGATTCATGCATGTTTGAGCAATCTTTAATAGCTTATTTTCAAGACGCCGTATTGTCGCTCAATCCCCGTTTTTACCGCCACTGGCATAGGCCCACTGCTCTCTCCTTAGTTTGTTCTCCAATTTTATTTTCCTTAATCAGTGATACGCGTAGGGTTCGGCAGCGTCGCGTAGTCATTTTGGTACAAATTTTTTTAAAATCTGCTATTCCCTTGTGTGATCTACAGCTATCCATAGGTTGGGTTGACAGCTACATGGCTCTTTGTTGTGATGACGTTTACGCCGACGTCAGGGCAGCTATCATATGAGGGGCCGACAGCTCCGCGGCTCTTTGCTGTGGAATATTGTGATTAAAATTACCAAATTATAACGTAATGATCCACCATTGTCATAGATTATAACTATATAGCAAGTCAATTTTGTATACTATGCAAAATTGATTTTTTGAGTTTTTAAAGCTACCATCTACAATTAGATGACCCGGCCCTGGCCCTGTTGTATTCTGACATATGACCACTAGACGCTATCTACGGGTGAGTCTGAACAAAGACTAGGTGAGGGGAGGGGCTTGGTGAGGGGGGAGGGGCCAGGTGAGGAGAGGGGGAATAGGTTTCACATCTGACATCTACTGGTGACAAAAAATTTTATAAACTTAGATGGTAGCTTTAACCCTCTCTCTCCTCCCCCCCATTGCTCCGTCTCCTTTCTCTTCTCCCTGTCTTCCATTCCATTGCTCCCTCTCCTTTCTCTCTCTTCCCTCTTTCTCCCCCTCCATCGCTCCCTCTCTCTCCTCCCTCTTTCTCCCCTTCCATTGCTCCCTCTCCTTTTCTCTCCTCCCTCTCTCCCCCTCATTACTCTCTTCTCCCCCTGTCTCCCCTTGCATCACTCGGTTTCTCCTCCCTCTCTCTTCCCTCTGTATCCCCCTCTCACCTCCCTCTCTCTCCCCCGCCATCGCTCCCTCTCCTCTCTCTCCTCCCTCTTCCTCCCCCTCCGTCTCTCCCTCCATCCGCAGTCTGTGGTCTAATCAAACACCATCTGCGCCTCCGTCCCCAAACCTGTGCGTACATCTGCCGCTCGCTCTCTCTCTCTTAACAACATTTTTAACAACAACTGCTGCTTCGCGCCTCTCCCATTCGTCTGTACAAAACCGCCACCTCTGGCACGCCCCGCCACGCAGAGCCGGCGCGTCGACGAGAAAGCCGCATGCCCTGGCCCCTGGCTGAACTTGAGGAGCCCCAAATAAGAAGAGCAGGCCAAGAAATAAAAGCGTTGGAGGGAGCGAGGGATAGCAGAGGAGCAGAAGGTACAAACAAAACCGTGAAAACGCAAGTCGGAATGGTGACCAAGGGAAGAATGAGCCGCCTGTCAGGGAGCGCGCACTGCAAAAAAGGAATTACAATAGATGACATCAGGATAATTGTAATGGAGTATTGATACCTAACTGTAGGCACTGCTCTGTCTGAAGCTCTGTTACTCGGTCTGAGCTTTGTTTTCACACGATCTCACCGTAAAGAACTGACTTAGCTGGAACTACAACACGTTAAACAAGCCCCTCTCAAACATAGGCCTGTCACGATAACGTACGTTTTGAAGTGCGATATATTAATGATGAAAAAATAGACGATAAACGATAGTATTGAAATTGATTTAGATCATTTAGATCATTTATGCCACTGACGCAATGGCCTTTAAGGAGGTGTATCCTGAAAACGACTCTCAATGAGCAACAAACACTTATGTAGTTTGTAAAAGAAAAATTCAAATCTGTCAACTGGACAAAAAGTTGTCGAAGTGAAGACGTTTCGTTGCTCACCCAAGCTGCTCCTTCAGTTCTGGTCAGATCGCTGGTGGACACTGAAGAACTGAAAAAGCGGCTTGGATGAGCAGCGAAACGTCTTCACTCTTACAACTTTATGTCCAGTTGACAGATTTGAATTTTTCTTTAACTACGAATCATACCTGGACAACTGAGGGATTAGATTTACACTTCTGTAGTCAAATTCTATCAACGTAGTGAGTAATAAAGTAATTTATTCAACCCTCTGTACCTCAAATCTTATCGTAGTGCAGAAAAATAACAAAAAGTTTCTGTCTAGTACAAAGAAAAAGTACCAACGATACATACTGACCCCAAAAACTATTGTCCCATCTTTCATATATTGAACGAATAGTCGATATAGTAATTATCGTGACAGGCCTATGCAAATAACACTACGGTCAAAAGCTAGCTAGCATTAGCCAACACTTTTTCACTTAGTCACTCTCACGTTTTTTGTTGAAAATCGGACGACTAAACAGGACCATGAACGCTCGGATTGATCACAGGCTCTGGAAAAATGTGTTGTTTAAATCCATTTTGTATTTTTTCAGACAATCTTAAACGTTTTTGGTTGCAATTAAAGGGCTTGAATCTACTTCAGTTTGAACTGTTAGTCCCGCCCACTTAGCCCCTTAGCTTAGCTCTGATGTTCATGTCAGAGAGGCAGACCTGTTAGTCCGGTTGTTGGCTAAAAGTTGAAACACTGTTGGTGTTGTTTTATTTGGTGCAGAGCAAACTGAACTAAAAGAAAATACAAAATACCCCTTGCCTGAGGTGGCGCTGCATCACAAATAGACTGGTGAAAAAGCCGGAAACAACGACGACTTTTAAACCGCGTTCGCTCATCTATAAGAAGACAACTTGCTGTGGAAATTAGTGGTCCAGTCCAAAAACTCTGAACTTTGGGGTCAAGATGTTCAGTTCAGAGAGGATCTGAGTGAGTTTGAGGAATTTTGTATTATGCCTGTATACGTACACTTTAATAATTTTTTTGTGTACATACGCCATCTTGGTTTCCGGCAGCGGCGAAAGATCGGCGGTGTTTGATCACGTGAAGAGGAGGAGGAGGAGGCGAAGAGATAAGCAAAATGTGGGGATGACAAACTTTATGTTTTATGGATTCTACATCATGCCAAAATGGACTTGTTTAGCTTTGAACCATGTTGTGAAGTTGTTTTGACATGAAAAAAGTGTGTAACGTACCGTATTGTTTCATTTATATTTCAGTAATCCTGACAAGTTACAGTCTTGTTATTGTGATGAACACGCCAGATGCCTCCAGTTGGAGATCTTTGTGTTTTAGGGCAACTGAGAGGATGCGTCTTGAAAGCTGACTGCTGTTTCAGAAATATATCTTTCAAACTCATCCACGGTTGACACAAGGATTATCTCCAGTATTTCAGATTAAAACCCGCTGAAATGTTGGAAAATGGAGCCACTATTGGACTGTATTATATCTCGCCACTGGTCAAGCTAAAGGCTAAAGGATTGGATCTTAGCATTGTTTGGATTTCTGATCTGGATTTTACCATATGCGCTCCACGCTGGACCATCAGAGCAGAAGAAACCAACCACAGACAAACAAACCACTCTATTTCTTCTGTACGAGATACAAGGATGTGGATCAAGGTGAGACTTCACTGTATAGGCTGCTAGCCCGTTAGCTTTAGCATAAGTCCATGTAACTGTAGCCATGTCCACTACCAGTCAAAAGTTTGGACTGTTTTTTTTTTTTTTTTTTCTTTATGTTTACTACTTTGTTTTGCTTTTTTTGCTACACAATTCCATACATATTCATTTATAAAAATGTACAATTTTTTTATATATATTTTATTTTCAAATCCTCAAAGTATCTACCCTGCAAATCCTTGGTCATCTCTCAATGAGCTTCTTGATGAAGTCTCCTGAAATGCTTTTCAATTCACAGCTGTCGGGGTCAAGAAATGCCAAAAGTGCAAACTAGGGTTCAAAGCAAAGGGTAAAGGCCATTTTAAATTTTAGAGTTATTTAGAGCTTATTTTTGTTTACTCCATTCCATACGTGTCCATTCACAGTTTTGATGCCTTCAGTGAGAATCTACAACGGAAATAAAGAAGAAAAACCCATGAAAAAGTGTGTCCAAACTTTTAGCCTCAGTGTTTTACTTTTCAGGCCCATGTCAGTGATCAGCCTGTGAACCTGTGATGGATTTTTTGTCTGATTATATAACATAACAGTGGTTTCCTCCTCACGACACGTCTCACGGTCTATTTCTCCCGTTGTGCTTGTCACACTGGGGTTTGTTTTGGTCAGGCTCAGCTCGCTACGGTGGCTTGTTGAGATCAAAAAGTGCAAATTCGGCCAAAATCGTAGCCTGTTAGCGTTCACACTCATCTGTTGTTCTCTGTTAAATATACTACTCGAGTAGGAGTACAAGGTCAACTCCAAGACGTATTTCTTTATTTGAAGAAGTTACGCACGCAACTATGTACTTGAGTAAACTGTAACAGAGAACTACTCACCTCTGCATTTAAAGCGACTTTTCAGAGTTTTTAACCGTGTTATAGCTGTTTCCTTCTCATTTACTCACCTGAAGTTGTTTTTGGAGTGATTCGCGCATGTTCGAGCAATTAATCGCAATTTTAGCTTTAATCGCTTATTTTCAAGACGCCATGTTGCCAATCCACACCCGTTTTCATCGCCACCTGCATACGCTTTGTACTCACTTCGTTTTCCAGTTTTATTTTCTTAATCGTCGATATGCGTGGGATTTGGCGGAGCCTAGTCATTTTGGTACAAATGAAAAAAAAACTCTGAATCTCGCTAGCATCACGTGTAGCTATCCAGGAGGAGGTGCCGACAGCCACACAGCTCTTTGTTGTGATGACGTTTACGGCGTCCTCTGCTCCCATTGGGCACCGCAGTTCTGTTATTAAGTCGTTTTAGATGATTATAGCGATTTAAAATGTCCAAATTATAACATAACGATCCACGGATGATGTAGATTAAAAGAACACGGCAGATCCAAGCGCAATATGTCTTCTTAAATAATTCGATCCATGCAAGTCAAAGAATTTTCAGCTTTCAAGTCGTTTCGCGCAGCTACATTTTTTGCAGTGCCGCAGTCTAATGGAGGAGGTAAAGTGTCCCAGCACACGCCAGCATACAAGAAGGCAATCATCTTAAACTAGCTCAGTCACTTTACAATTACAAACTGCACTGCTGTCGCCCAGAACATGCCAGGACATGGAGGGGCGGGGTCTCCGAGGGGCCGCTGGTGGGCGCGGGGCAGATGTTCAGAGGAAGCGGGGCCTGGCATCGCGCTGCGCCACGCTGACGAGCGGCCATCTTGGTTTCCGGCAGCGGAGGAAGATCGGCGAGGAGGAGGAGGAGGAGGGGGAGTAGATATGTGCGGAATGAGACGCGCTAGCGTTTCTTCTGCTTTTACAGATCTTACACTCTGCCAGCTTTGAACCATGTTGTGAAGCTGTTTCGGGGACAGGCGATATAGCGGTCCCAGTATCGCTATTGGCCGATAACGCTGCTCTAGTCTCCGTGTGCTCTTTTTGAACAGGCTAATGAGTTAAAACGGAAATAGAAAAGTGTTATCTGGCTGTAGGTTTACGCAAACCTGTAAGAAATGATTTTATATCCCAGATAAATACATTTAGTTATTATTTTTACAAAAGTGAAAAGTGAATTTGTGATTATTCCTTCAACTTAAGATACATGGATTTTAACAGCTAAATACTGGTATCTGCAAATATCGGTTATTGCCCACAGCATCAGGCCAAATATCAGATATCGATATTGGCTAAAAAAATCTGTATCCTAACTGTTTTGGCATGAAAAAAATTGTGTTTTGTTTTGTGTTATGCATTTATGTTTTAGTATTCCTGGCAAGTTACATTCAATTTATTTTTGTAAAGCCGAAAATCACAACAGCAGTTGCCTCTTAGGGCTGAACATGAGAATTGATTTAACCAACAGAAAGTTAGAAAATCAACAATGAAACAGAAACAGACAAGCAAATTAAGCAACAGAAAACAAGCAAATGGAGAACTTCCCCAGAACATCCCCTGTCCTTAGATCAGGGGGGCCCAAACTCTTTTCACTGAGGGCCATATCTTGAAAAATATTCGACACGGTGGGCCACAGACCAGTGGTCAATACAGTGTGTGCATTTAACATAGTTTTGACATCATAAATAAGGCTTGAAACATTAATTTTAGGTCTGTATGACAATGTAATGTGATGTTATTTAAGTTATAGTGGTAGAATTACTCAAATTTGCCGTAAAAAGTACTCTGTATGACATGTAATGTGATGTTATTTAGGTTATAGTGGTAGAATTACTCAAATTTGCCGTAAAAAGTACTGATTATGATCAACTGGGCCAGTTCAACTGAAGGCCTGAGATCCAATAAAAATTGGTCTGACATTGGTCTGAATTTGCATAGTTTGGACACCCCTGCATTAGACCCTCCTTCTCGGCAAGAAAAAACATAGTTTGGACTCCCCTGCCTTAGACCCTCCTTCTCGGCAAGGAATAACTGAAAAAAAAAAAACGCAGAACCGCAGTGAAGGAGAGATCCACTCCCATGGACGGGCAGCTGCAGATGTGTCCAGGACTAATGCACATTCATTTACAGATAGAGTTCAAGTCTGTAGGGCCAGAGCCCACTCAACTAAGAGACAGAGGGAGGCCCACCCACGGCAGGGCGGGAGACACCCCAGCCGGGCACCAGGCCATCCAGCACCAGGCCATCCAGCCAGGCGAGGGAAGGGAGGGTCCAGATTCACGGAACAGGATCAGGGCACAGTAGGGGATCTAGGGTCAGGTGGTCAGCGGCCAGGCATCTGAAACAGTTGCACTTCCCAGAGGGGAGTGGGACAGCGAACAACATGTGAATAACAGTCTTCATAGGGCGACAGTAGCTCAAGTTGGTCGAGTGTTTGCCCGCTGATCAGAAGGTTGGCAGTTCGAATTCCGCTCTCTACGTAAACACCATTGGTTGAGCGGTCAGATACACTGACCCACAGGTTGGCGGTGTGATTCCAGCTCCCATAGATGTATGCTGTCATTTTGTCTTTGGGCAGAGTGGTTCCTTGATGTAAAGTGCTTTGAGTGACTTGAAATTTGAAAAGCACTATATAAAAATATGACCATTTACCATTTGCCACATTGTGTGATATACGTTCAGACAGAAGACATCAAATGCCTCTAGTTGGACACCTGTGCATTTCAAGGCAGACGAGTGAGAAGACGACAAAGACGCGCCATGAGATGAGCTCTGCCTGAGAAATGCTGTTTAGGGGAATATATTATCAAAAACATGTCCATGTTTGACATGAGGAATAAGCTCAGTATTTGAAGGTTCTATATTATGCAAAATATATTACGCAAAATTGACTCTTGTGAGTTTTTAGCCATGTTATAATGCTGTTACCTCATCAAAAACATACAGGGAATTGTGTTTAGTTTCATTCACACATGTTTGAGTAACCCTTTATTATTAGTCTGTCTACATCTCCAAAGCTCAAAATGCTCTGTTCCACCTTGTGATGTCATGAAGTGGTAGTTTTGAAGTTACTACCTACCTTTTACCTTTTGTTCAGTAGAAACTGGCAATTCCAGGGCTGAAATTATCCAAATGATTCTAGTGAAGGTGTGTGGAGTACTTCCTGTATTACCATATGACATCACAAGGTGGAACAGAGTGTTTTCGGTTTGAGAGAAGAACTTCTGTGTGTATTGAACATGTGTGAATGAAACAAAACAAAACACAACTGCAGGTACGTTCTGTGTATATGGACTGCACTTTCAAGTAGTTGGTGACAGCACAAAAGACTGCCCTGATTACTGCAGGGGCGGAGTTTGAAGTGTGGATACCTGTTACACCAATCACACTGTTCCTTATACCCCCAGACCCCGCCCCTCCTCAACCCACACTCTCAACTTTAGTCCTCCAAGCACTGCCCAGTTTAGCAGCTCTATTTGAAATATGGTTGTGGGCGGAGTTTAGGTGTGTACTCCCACTTTAAGGTCAAAACCTGCTGCAATGTGGGAAAGGGGAGCCATTATTTGACTGTATTATATCACACTACTGATCAAGCTAAAGGCTAAAGGCTAGCACAGGCTACAAAGTCCCCTGAAGTTTGGAAGTGTACAGTCATCTACTCTAACCACAGATGACCGCTTTATATCCAGATGATGACGTTATTCACTTTATCAGTCACTTGTATTCACTAGCTTAGCTAGCGCTAGCTTCCTCCAATGGGGATTCCCCTGTCTCTGGTAGTTTCACATTGACAGTGCTGATTTAGTCTCTAAAAATAACTTTATGGTTGCTTTCAGTCAGAGTGTTTCAGTTCTGTGTTCTGATGTATTGTGACTTCATAAAAGAATTTCTTCTGTAGTCATTGTCACGCACAGGATAAAGAGTCCACCATCACTGTTTTGGTTTTCATGTGCTACATCATCAACACGTCACATTTGGAGGACGCCATATATGTCCCAAAATCAGAATTTTTACTAAAGGATGCAAGTAAGTACAGAGTAGTGGGCAGAGATAGGGGTAGGTAAAAACAGACATTTTCTGAGCGCTCGAATGCAGAACAACACAGTACATTACAATACAATACAGTCCATTACTCAAACATGCAGGAATTCATCAGAATGAGGAACCATCATTATAACACGGTACTTATAACACGACTCAGCATCCAGTACTTTGTAGAATTAAGGACATTCTTCCTGTAAAGTGCTCTTGAGCACACGCTCAAGTTGCCTCCACTTCACAGACAAAGAACTGTAATGTTTGAGTCGATCTGCTTGTTTCTTCAGTTTTGTATACATTATTTTATAGCAGGGCAAATACCAAAGTGAAATAGTTTGAACTTGTAAAAGGCCTGAATAACCCTCATAATATTATGACCTCAAAAGAGAAGACTCTAAAGAAGCTATTGGATTGGCTAATCGATTTTGGTGCTTCCTCTGCGTGAGTCCATCAGCTCCTCCGATACATTCATAGACATCGACATGAGCAAAGTGCCTTATATGCACAGGCTCCAGACGACAGCGCTCCGCCCGGGGAGAGGCCGCAGCGGTGCAGAGAGCAGGCCTGTGGAGAGGGGGTCAATGCTGGGCACACGGGGCCCACACACAGAGCTCCAACACTGGGGAGTGTGAGGGCCACGCGCCTCCTGTCCAATAAAGGCATTACATCTGTCAATAAGACCCTTTCAAGTCTGCAGGGGTGCAGTCAGCTAACACACACACAATACACACACAAGATACACACACAATATACGCTCAAACACACACACAGAGGCTTCATTCTGTGGCCTTTAAACACATGGAAGTTAATACCATTTGTCGAGCAAATTAACTCTCTTTACTATAAATCCATAATGTATCCTCCACTTAAGCTTTAGAGCAATGGTTTCACCACCTGCTCCTCATGGAGATGTTATTGCTTTGCCTAGAATGTCCCAGAGTATGGCATTAAACTTATCTTGCATTTTGTAATTTCGCGCATTTCATACGTGAGCAGGCTCACAAGGAGATAGAGAAGTTAAATGCTATACTGTGGAATATTAGAACATAAATGAGGCATATTAATTATACTATTTGTGCAGTTGTCACTGTCGCCTTGCTGCTCAGGAGACTTATACAGTGTTACAGATCTGTGGGTGATCTTTGTATTCATGTCATTCATACAGATCTTTGTACTCATGTCATTTAAGGACACATAGGTTCAGTGTCTGCCAAAAGGCAGAGGGACAAACCTTGCCCCAGTGCATTTTGCCATTATGCCTTTGGCCAAAACACTTCACATAGTTTGTCTAATCACAGGACCATCATAGCTGTGGTAATTTGCCTGGGATCCAGAATACACCCTTCTTCAATACTTCACAGAGATGTGAGTCTGGTCACCGATGCTTCTCTCTGAGTTCAGATGGGCGTGATTGACAGGTGGATTAGCCAATCAGGTGGTCCATCCATATCAAAACATCGTCAATGCATATATGCCCTTGTTATTACCCCCTGGAGCCCTGTACCTTAAATGCATGGATGACATTACTGTAACAGCAGTTGAGTGTACCTTATCACAGCTTTGAGCATAAACCCGCACAGCTCTTTGGATCAGACCTGAGGAGTCCTGAAGTTCTCATGAGGAGCAGGTGCAGATGTTTGCTGAAGCCTCCTAAGCTCCCTGCAGGCCCATGGTCTGCTATCGTCCAAACCTCACAATGCACAGAAGAAGTCCATTCATCAAGAAGGGTCAGCGCCCCTAGAGGCTCTTCATAGCACTGCACTCACTATAAATATTTGTATTACACAGCAGCAGCAGCAGGTTTGCAAAGAACTGTAAGCCAAAGTCTGGACTACAAGGTCTACAATGTAAAAAAAAATGGAAGAATTATAATGTTTTAGAGTTTTGACAAGTTTTGATTGTCTTTACATGTCAAAAATGAGAATTAACCACCCAGAAGTAAACCTGGACTGGACCATGACTAAACCAGAACTAGAACAGGATCAAACCAATTCTACCAAACCAGGATCAAACCAGGACCAAAGGACAAGTGTGAATGCAGTGTTTTTGTTGCTATGGATTTTACAACTTCTTTCTGAGTAATTTTTCTGTTTTGTTTTTTTTTGTCAGATTTCAAGAAAAACTATGTAATTTTTCAGGAGCAGAGTCCCCCACCTGCTTGTCTCCATAGAGATGTTGCTTTTCTTGGAATGTTCCACAGAATGGCATTAAACGTACAGGTCGAGTTTCAGGTCTGATCTGGACTGCAAGATTTTCAGTGTATTTGTAGCCATAAAAACATCTGTTTCCTGATTAAATAAATAAGGGTTGGATAAGTTTAATGCCATGCTGTGGAATTTTTAAGGCAAAGCAATAACATCTCCATGGAAACAAGCAGGCGGGTCCAGATAACTTTGGAATTTTCTTTTATGAAACATTGAAACAAACCAAAAAAGCGTTACTCATGCACTGCAAAAACAGGATTTAGATTTAACTTTATTTAATACATTTTTTTTTATTGTTTTAAGTTGTTTGGACTAGTTTTGATTCACTAAAATAGAACGGAATTTGTTTCTACGTAATTTAGACTTTTTTCAATATTTATTTAATTGAAAGTTTAGTTAAAAAAAAAGTAAAAGTGAAATTATTCTTAGAAAACAGTCAAATGAAATGATTGACGGCCGAGCGCCAGATAAAAGCAGGAGCAGAGAGCAGGCATCCCTGGCGTGTCCCCCGCGTATGTCCCCACTCACATCACCTTCTACTTTAAACGCAGCGGTCAGGCTGAGGTCAGATGGGGGGGCGGGGGGCGGTGCATTGTGGGACATGGAAACCCCCCCTCCTCCCTCCACCCTCGGACACTTGTGGACAGCTGTCAGTGCGCAGCTAAGCAGGTCTAAACAATGGGGCCAGGGGAGTGAAGGGAGTGGTTATTGGGGTTTAAGCTAGGTTAAGCTAGTGCTACGGCGCGCGCCGCAAATCATCTAGGACTATATACGTGTGGGGAGTGTACAGCTACGTTTTGAATTGCATGTTATACGTTTTTTTGTCATACATAACTGGACCTATCATGGTATCAAAATCATATTCAATGGTTTATTACGTTGTTTAGACAAGAACTAATCAGGAAACAAAACCAAAAACAGAAATACATTTGGATTAAATCGGGAACAATGCAGGACTACACCAAGGCCGAACCAGAACAAAGCCAAAAAGACTAGATATAACTCATGCAGCTAAAGGTGCACTGTGTAATATTCCTGGGTGAAGATCCATCACCTGCTAGTCTCCTTGGAGATGTTATTGCTTTGCCTGGGATTTTCCACAGTATGGCATTAAACTAAAATCTGCAGGTAATTCCACCAAGCCAATTTACAAGTCAAATCTGTGGAGAGGCGATCCCGCTCACACTAAGAATGTGTGTTTTTGAGGGCATTTTTTGGTAGAAAACATCTGTAATTGAATAAATGCAAGAAATATACATTTATACTGCCGTACTGTGGAACATTTAAGGCAAGTAACATTTCTTTTTTTGCATGTTATAAGTTAAATTAGTGAGTATTGTGAATGAAGTTAGGTGTATGTTTTAAAGGAGACATATTATGCAAATATTGAAGGTCGTGTGCCCCATATTTTTCAGTTCAAAATGTGTATTACCTCAAGTACAGATATAAGCAGCCTTTGAGGTGAGAATAAATCCACTGTTTACGGAATCCAAAGTATTTTATTGCCCAAGAATCAGGCAGTATTTGCTAGCATGCTTGTTGTTAGCGTTACTGTCACAGCAAAACTCCGCTCTGGTCTCTGAAAGTTGTGAAAAGTGCTTATAAACTCATCGTGGTGAATAATTAGGATGCTCAGAATGCAAGTAAATGAGGAATAACTTTGGACCACTGGAAACTGTTTAAATTGGGATATTATTTCCTCTCATATCACTCAAAACACAACTCTGAGTAAGCTAATGATAAGTTTGCGTAATCCTGTATTGTCTTGCGTTTGAGGCTTGAGTATTCAACCACTTACCAACTATCTCCGCCTCCACCTATCTCCGCCCACAGCTCTGTACTTACTTTCGATTCTTTGGAAAAATTGTGATTGTGAGAATGCACGTCTATGTATTTTGAAGCAATAAAAACACCTATAATTGAATAAATGAAAGATAAGTTAAGCTTGATGCTGTATACTATGGAAAATTCCAAGCAAGACTTTTTTTTCAGCCGATACGATATCTCGATATCCGATATTTGTCTTGTATTTTAAAATCATAATCTCTGTTCATTTTAAAGTGAATGTGTGAACGACTACAACTTTACCTCCACTTGTGTTGTATGAACCGAGAACAAAATACTGATGCTAAATAACGACAAAATTATCAATATCAGACCAATATCACTGATACCGATACCGATATTAGCACACAACATGTCATATCTTTTTTGTGTGAAGCACTTTGGGTTGTATTTTAAATGTGCTATATACATAAAATACTTAAATTCAGGTTGTCTTGCCTCAAGTGGAGGAGTTCAAGTATCTCGAGGTGTTGTTCATGACCAAAGTGTCTGGGGTGAGGGAAGTCTGGGAGCCCCTGCTTAGACTGCTGCTGCCCCCAGATAAGCTTACCCAACCTTAGCCATGTCCATCAAAAGACACAATCGTAACATGAGTTAGACCTGCCTGTAACTTCTGTCTAAAAGCCTCTTAAAACCTCACTGTCACCATCGGCTCTGCGTAAAGGCGAGCCCAAAATATGATAACTCCAAAAACATATGCCATGATCGTAATAGACTCTTGAGAGATTGGATTGTGTGTGGCGGGTTTAAGGACCACTAAAGATGATTACAGACCGCAGAACAACTTAAAACGTCCACACATGGATTTTTATAACTACTATATTCCACGGTAACTTGACTTTTTCTTGAAGAGATTGGAATATTGCTAAAAAAACAAAAAAATGTGTAATATTTTAAAAGATATTTGTGTGTAAGCGTTCTGTGACCTAAAAAAACCCATAATCTTCTAAAGTCATTGCTAATCTGATTGTCCATATGCAGGCGCTTTGTAACTGTCAGTGTTTTCTTTACTGCGCAACATCAGGAGCAGCGGTGTGGGCAGACGAAGCCAAGTTACAAGTCAGATCTGTGCAGAGGCGAGCCCACTCACAGTAAAAATCCGTGGTTTCGAGGTATTTTTGAGCGATAAAATGACCGGCATAGATAGGTTTAACGCCATACTTGGCGCGACAATAACATCGCCATGGAGACAAGTATGGGCGTCCACCAACTTAAAGGCCAGAGGTTCGATTTCCGCTCGGACCAAGTACCGTCGTTGTGTCCTCAGGCAACTAGCATGAATGTAAGTATGTAAGTGAGTGACCAGCAGCTTTGCATCCACCGGTCAACCCCAGGGCAGCTGTGGCTACAATAGTAACTTACCACGACTGACTTTACCTGTCCAGGTAGAACCACACGCTTCGAGAACTTTACAAAGACAAGTGGATCTGGAACCGTACCCTGAGAGATGTCTTCTGCATTTGAGTTTTTTCTTGCAAAATTGGAAGGCTTCACATATAAGGCAACATTAGCATTAGCATGATTGTCGTCGGTTGAAAAGGATTACAAACACAACACCAGTGCACAAATCCAGTCACTTACAGAAATGAGAACTTGTTTGAACATTTGCAGAGGTCTTTATACGGACATGCCCTCTTCGTCCAAAAGGCTGTTACAATCCAATTCTAGAACGTGAACTGATCCTAGTCAATATCTTTAATTTACTGTGATGTTTTTAAAATAATGCACGCTGCAGCTCGAGGGAGATGAGAAAGGGGAATGCTAACCCAAAGTGACATAGAGGTGAGAGACCTGTTAAAGCGGGACAGTCCTGGGCCAGTCCTGATTTAGTCCTGGTTCAGTCTTGGTTTAGTCCTGATCTAGCCCTGTTTTAATTCTGGTTTAGTTCTGGTTTACTCCCGGTTCAGTCCTGGTTCAGACTTGGCTCGGACCTGGTTTAGTCCTGGCTCAGTCCTGGTGTAGTCCTGGTTCTATCTTGTTTAGTCTGGGTTCAGTCCTGGTTTAGTCCAGGTTAAGTTCTGGTTTATTTCTGATTTAGGCCTGGTTTAGTCAGTCCTGATTTAGTCTTGTTTAGTCTGGATTGAGTCCTGATTCAGACCTGGTTAACTTCTGCTTTAGTCCTGGTTTAGTCCTGGTCATGTCCCAGTTATGTCTGTGTTCAGTCCTGATTCAGATATAGTTCAATCCTAGTTTAGTCTTGGTTTAGTCCTGGTTCAAACTTAGTTTAGTTCTGGTTTTGGCCAGGTTCAGTCCTGTTTCAGACCCATTTCGTCCCAGTCTAGACCTGGTTCAGTTCTGGCTGAAGTCTGGTTCAGTCCTGGTTCAGTCTCGGTTCAGACCTGGTTCAAACCTTGCTTAGATCTGGTTTATTCCTGATCTAGCCCTGGTTTACCCCTGGACCAGACCCGTCCCAGACCCGGTCCAGTCCTGGGTCTCGGCCCGTTTACAGGCAGTGATGGAGCACCCTGCCTCCTCGTGGTTAATACAATTGTTTCTCCTTGGGGCCAAATCGACTTATGCTTTTACGTTCCCTTTCTTTTCAGGCATTTCTTACAATTGTCTTGGATTGATGACGACAGCTCGGACGCGCTCATCCATCACAGACTCAACCGTTTATCTGTGCCCCTCCTCACTCAAAGAGCACAAATTAAGAACATGAGGGCCTTTTGAAAATGGCGGGGGTAAGACAGAAAGAAATTGGATTCAGTCCTGATTCAGATATAATTCAATCCTAGTTTAGTCTTGGTTTAGTCCTGGTTCAAACTTAGTTTAGTTCTGGTTTTGGCCAGGTTCAGTCCTGTTTCAGACCCATTTCGTCCCAGTCTAGACCTGGTTCAGTTCTGGCTGAAGTCTGGTTCAGTCCTGGTTCAGTCTCGGTTCAGACCTGGTTCAAACCTTGCTTAGATCTGGTTTATTCCTGATCTAGCCCTGGTTTACCCCTGGACCAGACCCGTCCCAGACCCGGTCCAGTCCTGGGTCTCGGCCCGTTTACAGGCAGTGATGGAGCACCCTGCCTCCTCGTGGTTAATACAATTGTTTCTCCTTGGGGCCAAATCGACTTATGCTTTTACGTTCCCTTTCTTTTCAGGCATTTCTTACAATTGTCTTGGATTGATGACGACAGCTCGGACGCGCTCATCCATCACAGACTCAACCGTTTATCTGTGCCCCTCCTCACTCAAAGAGCACAAATTAAGAACATGAGGGCCTTTTGAAAATGGCGGGGGTAAGACAGAAAGAAATTGGATTAATTTTTCCCCCCACGTATTTGAGCGAAATGCGTCTTGCCCCAGTATAAACACTACCAGTCAAAAGTTTGGACACACTTTTCCGTTGATGTTTCTTCTACCACATGTGGAATGCAGTAAACAAAAATATACTCAAAATAACTCAAAAATTTAAATAGCCACTCTTTGCTTTGAACCTTTTCTTGACCCTGACATGGCACAGCTGTCAAGTGAAAACCATTTCAGGAGACTTCATCATGAAGCTCATTGAGTGAAGGCCAAGGGTTTGCAGCTCTGTCGACAAAGGAAAGGGTGGATACTTTGAGGATTTGAGATAATTCCAAACATCTTGCTTCATATATTTGATGTCTTCTGTGTGTATATATAATGTAAAAAGTAGTAAAAATAAATTTAAAAAAAAAACACTGAACGAGACGGTGTGTCCAAACTTCTGACTGGTTGTGTATATAGGCCTCAGTTATCGGTGTAGGTGCTAAAGTGCCACTATAAACCCAAAAATAACGTGAAATTTGTGGCTGTGTGCTTCACCAGTGGGAAGTGTGTCTGTTATTTCTGCTGTAAAACTGATGCGTAAATGCGAGCCTTCAGTGAGTGCAGAAGTTTGCGCGGCTCTGCTCCTGTGGGCTGTGGGCTTGTTGAAGTGTTGCTGTAAATTCACATTTGCCCTACTTCAGGACATTTTTACATCTCATCTGGGTCGAGGAGCGTCTGATGGGGACCTGAGAACACTTACAAAGGCAGGTTAACCGGCGCTGGCCTTTTGGCTTTGGACTTAAACGTGGGATGACGGATCGCGGTACTGCACGCACGTAAACGCACGGACAGGGACGCACGTTAGCATACGCTATAGCATACGCTATAGCATTTGTGAAATCTGGATCTCGAAGTCTCCGGTTTAGGACATGGGACAGTCTCTAGGATGTGGGACAGTGTTGAGGACACGGGGCAGTGTTTAGGACCTGGGACAGACTTAAGGACTTTAAAACGTTTTTTTTGTCTGGTGATCTGTTAGCATGCCAGTTGTTGTTAGCTATACCATTACAGCAAATTTCCGCTCTGGTCTCTGAAAGTTGTGAAATGTGCTTATGAACTCATTGTGGTGAATAATTAGGATGCTCGGAATGCGTAAGGTAAGTGAGGAATAACTTTGGACCACTGCAAAACGTTTAAAAGGAGCTAGTTTTGTTTGGTCACGTTTTTAAAGGCAGTAAAAATCAGGTACAGCACTTTAAGAAGTGAAGATTCAGTTAATTAGGAACATTTAGTTCTCAAATTATATTAACCTGTGTGTCAGATGCCCTCCCTGTTTCTCCATGGGGTCTTATTCTATGTAAAAGCTGCTAACCCTGTAGTTTAGACTCTAAAAACATGTTCTGAAATACATGGGATTCTTGGATTAGTTTAGCAGCTCAGATTTCATGTTACTTAAAGAGGGAGTATTATGCAAAAATCGATTTTTTTTGGAGCTTTCTACCATGTTATTATGTTGTTCCCTCATCAAAAAAACATTCCTGAAGAGGTTTTAGATGTCGTCCTTGCATGTTTGAGTCATTTAGCGATCTCTCCGGAGCCCTTTTTTAACCTTTCTTGCGGTTAGCTGTAAGAGTCCGTACAACGCTCCACCCACAAGCCTACGTCACCCACGCTCCCACACGACAATTCTCCATAAATCTACAAAAACATGATACAAAACTGTACAGTACAACTTCATAATGTGCTGTAATTTCATTAGCGGGATGCACACTGATTGTGTTGTGATAGCGCTCTGAAGGGGGAGTGACTCAGCACAGAGAGCAAAGGGAGGGAACACTCAGAGCATTGAAAACGAAAGTAAAACTTATAAAACATGTAAATACATTACTTTCGGCAAATATAGCATTTTCAAAACAATAAAAGGAAACATGGTGATCTAAATATGTTTTGTGTTAGCAGTTAATACTCCACAGAAGTAAAAAAAAAAAAAAAAAAAAAAAAATTAATACCCCAAGAAAAAAAAAAAAAAAAAAAAAAAAATCTCTTTAAAACAAAATAAAATCTCATCGCAATTTAAAATGTCAGAAATTTTTTTTACTATTTTCTGAAATTGTCCAGCTCTATAGTGACACACTTTCAATCTCTCTTATTAATATTCAAAAATAAAAACTAATTTATAAAGCCACAATTGCAAAACCGAGAATAGAATTTAAAAATATATAAAATACGTACTACCTCATATAATATTAGTAGTACTACCAGGACTAGACCAAGACTATATCCGGACTAAACCACGTCTACCCTAGAACTAATTTGGCCTAGACCAGGACTAAATCATGACTATAAAACTAAAAGAGGCCAAAAGAAGAATAGATTTTATGAATGGGTGAGGCATGAGTACGCCACAACTCCCGGTATTTTGATGAATAATTCAAAATCCAGATTTCTCTTTTTTTTTTTCCATCACAAAAATCACAAAAATCTTGTCGGCACAAATTTGAGTGTTTTGTCCCTAAACAGGAGAGAAGCAGACGTGTCCTTAAGTGTACTCTTGGTGCACTGGTTTACAGGGCAACAGTGACCTCTACAGGCAAAAGGGAGCAACAGAGAAAATAATTTATTTTATTTGTTGGCAAAAAAAAAAGTTGTCAAAAAGTAGTAAGAAATTTAGGAGTCAGTATGATCCAAAGTCTATTACTAGTACTTCGAATTGTTGTGTTTAAAATTAAAGAGGAGGTATTGTACTTCTATGGGGTATTAACTGCTAATACATAACATATTTAGATCACCATGTTACCTTTTATTGTTTTGAAAATGCTATGTAATGTTACAAGTGCTATGCAATGTTACAAGTTCAAAAAAAAAAAAAAAAAAA
>KN486699.1:0-13100 GCA_000787095.1 Periophthalmodon schlosseri
TCAAGGCAGAACAGCCTACTCAGTTTACGGATTAAATTTAAATCCGGACAAGAGAGTTGCAGGTCAGACCTGTGGAGAGAAAAGTTCACTCACAGCAGAAGGCAGGTTTATCAAGTATTTTCTATCTATAGCAATAAAACACCTGTAAATGAATAAATGCAAGATCAGTTTAATGCCATATACTGTGGAGCATACAGGTAAAGGAGTATACTTCCACGGAGACAAGCAGGTGGCAAACCCTCCACCAGGAAAGTCACATGATGCACTCATGAACCGGCCATACCTGGTTGTCAATGCTCAGTCTGATCTCTGAAGCTAAACAGGGCTGGGCCTGTTTTTCATTGTAGCTTGTTTCTTGCAATAAAAATACCTGTAATTGAGTAAAGAAAATACCATACGGTGGAACATTCCAGGTAAAGCAATAACATCTCCATGCAAACTAGCAGGTGACAGACACCCTGTTGACTTGGTGTGTGTCTCCGTGCTCAGACAGTCCTCTCCTCGAGCACGTGGGTCTATGTCGACGCCAGGGGGCGTGTCTGCGCTAAGTCTCGCAGCTGTAGGCCTATGGATCTCTCATATCGTTCATACCTGACGGGACATGAACATTCACCTGACTGTCCCCGCACAGACAGAGACGTGTGCGCGTGACCGTGCACGTTTGGAGAAAACTGTCTCCTTTAGTCTAGAGCCCCTCAGAGAGTCCAGGCAGAAGCACAGGCGCGTGCGTGTGTGCGCGTGGTTGCAGCCAATCAGCTGCGGGCGCAGATGACGTACCGCTGTCCTGCGTCAGCCCCAAGCGCCGCGAGCTTCTGGACTCCACACACACTGCAGACTGCGAGACCCGCACCAGGACCCGCACCAGGACCCGCAGCCGGACCCGCGTCAGGACCCAGGACCCAGGACCCAGGAGCAGAGCAGCCCGGGACAGTGGACCTCACCGCGGCCTTCTTCACAGACCTGGACTCGGACTGGGACTCGGACATGGGAGACATGGGGGACCCGCCGAAAAGTAAGAGCGGACACCTGTCAGGCCTGTGCTGTGGTCCCCGGTGCATCGAGACAAATAGTGGTCAGAAATAACATCATGTTATCCGCACAAATCATATTTTTTTGTGTGTGTGTTTTTTTTTGTTTTTTTTTGTTTTGTTTTTTTGCAAAACATCAGTGAGCTTAAAGATCTGAAATAATGGATGGAATTATGGATGCGTTATATGTTAAATGTTTAACTATGCCTGCAAATATGACAGACCTTTTATAACACAATAAGATCTACTATAATGAATGTAATTTTGTCAGAAGTCACATTTGATTCATTCATTATACAAATTTCAATTTCGCACTTAACCAACTTAAATTTCTCTCGACATCAAATTATTATTATTATTATTATTATTATTATTAATGATGATGATGATGATGATGATGATAATAATAATGTATTTATGTATTTATTTATTAGGTTATTAGGTTATGCGCTACCGATGTCTCGGTGTAATGACGCGTATAAGGCCTTGGCTGAGTGAAACTTTACTGAGAATGATAATTCCGCTGTCAGAACGATGATAAAATGCTGTGTAATTGCCTCTAATGAGAGCGTCTTGTTGCAGAAAAGCGGCTCGTCTCGCTGTGCGTGGGCTGCGGAAACCAAATCCACGACCAGTACATCCTGCGCGTGTCCCCGGACCTGGAGTGGCACGCGGCGTGTCTCAAGTGCGCGGAGTGCAGCCAATACCTGGACGAGTCGTGTACGTGCTTCGTGCGGGACGGAAAGACCTACTGTAAACGGGACTATATCAGGTACGAGCCCGGAGCGCGCAGGAGCGATGCCCCGGGGCGAGTGAGGCTTTCCCCGGCTGATTGAGAGCGTCTCCCGGCTGAGCGCGTCTTTTCCTGGGCCCACTGAGCATCTCCGTGGCTGAGTGAGCTTTTCCCCGGTTATGTCCGTCCTCCTCCGGGCATTGCTCCTCACGGGACCTGGACAATAGCAGCGCTTCTTTGGATTAAACCGTTTAAAAAGCTCGGTCTCCGGGCAGCGACAGACTTCAGTGGTGACGCACATTTCGTAAAGAGATGTGAGATGAACGGGATACAGTCAAACATTTGAACACGTTTGACCTTAAACCAAACAAAAACCAGGACAAAATGAGAAGCGGCTGCGCATTCTGTGGACACGGGCAGCCTTACGCACAGCGGTTTTTAAACAAGTTTGTAATTCAGCGACAAACCCGCTGCTCCGACGTGTTCAAATGACCTCAGAGCGTTGTCTTTTTGTCTAATCAAAACAAATGAATAATTCTATGAAAATGTCCTATTCAAAGCTTGTTTAAATAAGATGAAATGATCGACTTTACGCAAAGCGTGACGCACAAGTGTTACAAAAAGGTGCCCTTGTTTCCTCAAATACCGAGTGTGTTAGCGCACCAGAGGCTTTGCTGTTTGAGTTTATCCCGCACATTTTACAGTTCATTTAAACCAAAGGAAAAGGCGCTGCATCGCGATTTTACAAGAATGCTCCGAAAATGTTTAGGGCGATAAGAAAACAGAACTCCTTAATGAATGCAGAACTGAACCATTTTGGAGAACAGAATTAAAAGATTATGTCATTATTTCCGAAACGTGCTGAATCCACTGCAGCAACGACGACGCTTTCAGTTATAATTGTTTTGATACTAAACTCCTCTCTTTAGGCTTCGTGTTGTCTCAAGTATACGTAGCATTTACATTCAGTAGATCCTAACGCGTGTGTTTGTGTGGGGAACTCGTGCGCGACTTGTTCCGATGTGCCGAGCGCATCTGGTTCCGATGTGCCGAGAACTCCACGGGCCCGCGCTGGTTCTGCCCGCGGTGCCCTCAGCAGCCGCATCAGCCACAGTTTCATCAGAGCTGGGGGAGTTTGGACAAACACACTTTAAACGTGTGTTTAGTGAGGACACTGAGCCCGGAGAGCTTATGGAATAATATAGACCAGTAGATATTTTGCATATGGGGACCACTGACCAAACGTCAGTCCCGAACCACGAGCCTCATCCCGAACCCAGTCCAAGTTTTCCGGGACATACGACCAGTCCAGGATCATTGGTAGTGATTGGTCAGTGACACCGAGCGCCTCTATTATCTTTTTATTATCTATGGAAGTGCTCCCATGCGCACTGCCAGGCTTATCCTGCTTTATTTGGACAAAGCACCGCGTCTTGTCGTGATCCACATCGGACAGAATCACACTGATATGACAATATATTCGCCACTGTTTGTTGTAGCCTATAGTTGTTGGTTTTTGTTTTTTTTTTTCTTTTTGTGTTTACTGTACAGTTATTATTAGTATATTCAGTTCAAACGTCCCCGGGTTAGACTGTGAAATGACGGTGCGCGTGTGTGTCCGCAGGTTGTACGGAGTCAAATGTGCCAAGTGTAACATCGGCTTCAGTAAGAACGACTTCGTGATGCGCGCACGAGCGCAGGTCTACCACATCGAGTGTTTCCGCTGCGTGGCGTGCAGTCGCCAGCTCATCCCCGGGGACGAGTTCGCGCTGCGAGAGGATGGCCTGTTCTGCCGCGCGGACCATGACGTGGTGGAGCGCGCGACTCTGGGCCCCGGGGACCCCCTGAGTCCGCTGCACCCCGCGAGACCTCTGCAGATGGCAGGTTGGAGCGTTTTTTCTGTACACTATGCACACGCGCATGTGTGTGTGTGTGTGTGTGTGTGTGTATGAGCGCGCAAGAGTACAGTACCATTATTATACCATAACAACTGTATTTATAAAACACTTTGCAGCTGGTCAAAGTGTCATAACAAAGTTTTCACTTTTATTCTACAAGTGACAAAATATCATATTATAGTCTTCATGATATAAGTGCAAGGGCACCTGCTGTGAGCACCTGTGCAGAGCTCTTCTAAGAGACAGGCTGGGGCACAAAGGGTTAAACCTACTGCGCGTGTCCTCACTGTGTATTCAAGCCAAAGTCTTTAGTCTGTAGCGATGATGGAAACACAAAACCTGCATGTTTGACCCATAGGCTCATGTAGATCATACAGATCATACGTGGCCTGAAGGCTCACAGGCCAACACAGTCTGATGGACCTGCTTTACTGAGTTTCATGTGTGTAGGGCTAACCTGCTGTCTGTGAAGGTCCTGTGATGTCTGTACCTGCTGTCTGGTGTTATCTGAACCTGTGTTGTCTGTACTTGTGCCATCTGTACTTATGTCTGTACCTGCTGTCTGCTGCTGTCTGTACCTGCTGTCTGCTGCTGTCTGTACCTGTGATGTCTGTACCTGACGTCATGTTATCTGTATGATCGTCCCATACTGTCTTGTGCTCCACAGCGGAGCCGGTGTCGGCACGGCAGCCTGCCCTCCGGCCTCATGTGCACAAACAGCCGGAGAAGACTACGCGAGTGCGTACGGTGCTCAACGAGAAGCAGCTCCACACTCTGCGCACGTGCTACAACGCTAACCCCCGACCTGACGCCCTCATGAAGGAGCAGCTGGTGGAGATGACCGGCCTCAGCCCCAGGGTCATCCGTGTCTGGTTCCAGAACAAACGCTGCAAAGACAAGAAGAGAAGCATCCTCATGAAGCAACTACAGCAGCAGCAGCCCAACGACAAGACGGTATAGCACCCAGCACCTGCGTGACACCCATATGACACCCACAACACAGCACGCATACAACACCCAACATGAAGCACCTACAGCAGCAGCAGCCCAACGACAGAATGGCACAGCACCCAAGTGACACCCAAATGACAACCATACAGCACCCATACATGACCTAACACCTAACATGAAGCATCTACAGTAGCACAGCCCAATGAAAAGACGGTATGGCGCTGAGCACCCGCGTGACACCCACCTGACACCCATACAGCAGCCCAACATCCATCCATACATAAATACATCTTATACAACTCCCCTGTGACACCCAACACATTTGGTCTTGCTAACACAGTGTTAAAAAGGAAAGGTCCCAGGCCTGATGGTGCCTGTCCCCACAGAACATCCAGGGTATGACGGGGACTCCCATGGTGGCAGCCAGCCCGGAGCGCCACGATGGAGGTCTGCAGGCCAACCCTGTGGAGGTGCAGACGTACCAGCCCCCCTGGAAGGTCCTCAGTGAGTTCGCCCTGCAGAGCGAGCTGGAGCAGCCCGCCTTCCAGCAACTGGTGAGGTTCATGTGCACACTCCTCTGCACATGCACACGCACTTCATGTACACTGACTGCACACAGCATGGACAGACTCAGGCCCCTGCACACATTCAGCAAAGATCGGAGCTGCAGAGACATGTTCCTAAGGCCATACATGCTTTGCATGGCCTTAGGAGTGTGCAAAATGAAACATATAATATAAAATATTGTAAATTAAATCATTGTTTAATTTCATTTCTCGTTTATTAATGATCAACATATTTTTGTGAGTCCTTTTCTGAGACTGTAAATACTGATTTGTGTAAAGACCAGCCCTCCAGGTTTTAGACACTTGTTCCTTACCCAGGGTCTCAAAGTGAGAGAGTGAGAGATTTGCCCAAACCAAACACTTTAGTCCAAGAGGTTGAGATCTGAAGATACTGTCACATTTTAATAGTTGCGACTTGGATCACTACTGTACACACTACAACTCTACTCATGTGGCTGTATGTTTATTTGCTCAGATCCTGTCACAGAAGTTTCTGATATCCGCGCCAAAAGTGCAGTGGCTTAGACTTTCACTCTGCCCCCCGCGGTGACGGCAGATCCGCCCCGGGGGGTCGCTCACTCTCTGCCTGGCCTCACTCACCTCCTCTCGGTCTCCGCAGGTCAGCTTCTCGGAGGGAGGCCCCGGTTCCAACTCGACAGGCAGCGAGGTGGCGTCCATGTCGTCGCAACTGCCGGACACGCCCAACAGCATGGTGTCCAGCCCCATAGAGGCCTGAGCGGACACGTGCATGCGCGGTGACCACCTCATGGCCTGAGCGGACACGCGCACCGCGTGGCTGTACACTGTGAAGACAATCAAGGATTATTCCTGACGTTATACCGACGGAGCCTCACGGGCGTTTGCCGCCAGAGACTCGGGACGTCCCGGGGACTTTTTTTTGCCAAACCCCGTCCAGTTGGGCCGCGCGCAGACTCACTCTCGGGACGGACGAGAGAGCACTCCTCCGGGCATGGCCGCGCGCACGGCCGCGCGCTCCCGGGCCTGTCTCCGTGTGTCCGAGCTCTTCTGTTCCAAAGATGTTTATTTGTTAGCTCCGGAAGAACATGTTCGTTTGGTCCCGTGCAACAAGATTTATGATTATTTATTATTTATTGTCAAAGCATTTGCCACATTTTGTGTAACTTTCTTAAGTGAAGTAAAAGAGAAAAGAAACGTCTACGCCTGGTTCTGTCCGAAGGTAACGCTTTTCCTTCTGTTCATCATCACATTACGCCACGGGGGACAGGCTTTTTATTTTTATTATAGGATTTATACATTTTACCCCGTCTCATTTTTAATCTAATCCTTTTCCTCGTGATAAAGCGCGCGCGCTGTCCGTTGTGTAGTGGCTATAGACACGGTAAACGGCGCAGCGCAGGCTGGAGCCGGGCCCGTGAGGCCTTACATGAGACACGGAGCGAACCTGATCCTCGGTATTGATGCGCGCGGTCGGAGGAAAAGTGTCAACAAATATGACTCTCCTCGTGACTATGACCTGCACGGCCGCGCGCACGCGCTCGGCTGTCTCACTTAGTAAGCGCGTATTACGCACGGACACGTTTGAGCAAAGGAATTATGAAAATGGTGAGGCCCCGCGGATGAAATATTAATTTGACTACTCCTGCAGTTAGAACGCGTCACACCCAGGTCCCTTTAGACTGTAGTTCTGTTCACGGTCATTACGCACAACGACGCGGGGCTTCGGCCGAGCCGCGCACCACCTAAACGAGACACTTAGGCCCAACGAATGTTGTAGTCTATATCTGAAGTAAAAAGTTAGAAATAAACAACACAGTCAAATGAAATTTAAAGGAAAGAATAAATCCTAACACCATGGAACACAAGTGAATGATCTGAACAGAGCTTTGGCTCGACATAGTTTCATCAAATATAAGATTCATATTGTTAAACTGTCCATGTCCCGCATGCCCCAGAGCTGCTCTAATTTTCTGATGTGCTGTTCTAAACACAGAGCCAGCGTCCTCTGGAACATTTTAGAACATCACTTTATACAAAAGACAATTCTCCACAGAATAATTATAGTTTCTTTTATTTCACTGTGATCTTAAAGATCAACACAGATCCTTCTCAAATGTAAGCATTCGTGTTAGCGATTAGAGAGGATTGGTTCCCCACCTGAGGGCCGCACCAGGGGACTGCAGCCTGTGGAGCTGTACAGAGCTCTCACCAAAGGATTAGGAGTAATACATATTACATGGCTGTACCATTGTAAATTCTACTTATGTCCAACTTCGTGTACTTTTAAATGTATCATAATTATATTTTATAGGTATCTACATTTCTTTGAGGGAAAACAGACAGGTACCACTCATACAGAATAATATTTGAAAATGATGTCTGAGAACAGTACAGAAAGTTACCAGTGTCACCACAAATGAAGGATTCAAAAGTAAAGTTAATATTACACAAATGATATGAAAAGGATTTTATGAACATTGTAATTCTGTGGTTCTGGATAATGAGTAATACAGGAAATTGATAGGCTACAAAAAAGTGTCAACCAGGTATTGTTTAAGTACTAACAGGCTACCTAAAAATACAAAAGTACTCAGCCCTACTCCTCATATCCATGTACACAGCTTGTCCACTTAATAATCATTTAAACAAGGACTGCAAGATTAATCGCAGTCAAACTGAAAATGCAATTTGAATGGACACAATTTTTGAAGTACCATAATTTCCTCTACAAACAAAATCTCCTGTCTTATTGTTCATATAAACTGCTAACCCTGTAGTTAAGATCTGTTCAAACACTTTCTGAAATGTGATTCTTGTATTAGTCTTTTTGTCAATTCTTCTGGACATGTTTAAAAGGAGAAATTTGAACAGAATCCTATTATTAAAACACAAATCACAAATCTAAACAGAATACTTATCAGAAAAATCATAATTAGATATTTTTCCTAAATCGCTCAGGCCTAATTTAAACCACTTTGTCAGCCATGTTTGGATGCAGTGGTCACATGGAAGACTTTATTAAGTGATTGATTTAGTTGGTGCTTCGGCTTTCATAATTCCCCTCTCCGCCCTCATCTCAGGCTCCGTCTGATCCTGGTCTGATCCGAGCGTTCCGAGCACAGGGAGAAAAACTGCTCGTTCCTGATGGTTAATAATTCATGGGCTTTGGAGTAGGACATTTGCCATTGTTCCGTGATGGCCTGGTTTGTCAAAAGGCTCTCACAGACCTAGTGAGGAAGAGGAGGAGGAGGAGTAGGAAGAGGAGGAGGAGGTAAACTGGATATGAAGGGTTGTTGGACAAATAGTGGTTTTGGAGATTCGGCAAGGGCATGTCCCTCTTCGGCTGCCGTAGCTGCCTGTGTGTACTTACTGTAGTCATGGAATTATTTTAAAATGGAGGAACATTAGGTTTACACCAGTAAAAACAGTAAAAGGCATTTCATTAAAATGACCAAATGTGAATGTTGAGTTTGAGTAGTTAAGATTTTCTGGAAATGTTTTATCTTAAGATCCATCTGACATGAAAGTGGCCATATTTAACAGTGGATATCTCTGCAGTTTAACTTTAAAGTGCATATGACAGGTTAGACCAATCATTTCGCTAAAACATAGTTAAAAGATTATATTTAAAACAGACCTATTCTGCAAAATCAACTTTTCAGAGCCTTTAACCATGTCATAGTTATTTCCCCTTCTCATTTCCCCTCTCGAAGTTGTGTTTAGAGTGATTTGTGCATGTTTGAGTAATCTTTATTGTCCTGTATCCAAGACGTCATTGCCCTGATTTACTTCTGTTTTCACCGCCACTGGTACTCACCCACTCTGACGTACTTTCTTCGTTCTCCAATTCTTAATTGGTGATACGCGTAGGATTTGGCAGTGTCGCATAGTCATTTTGATACAAAGGAAAAAAAATCAGCTCTGTAGCGTGATGTTCAGCTGTCCATAGAAGGTGCTGGCAGCATGAAGCTCTTTGTTGTGATGATGTTTACGCTGACATCAGCTCCCAGTGGACACCGCAGTCTTAACGCAGAAGTCAGCAGACTTGTTTCTTTTATTAAGTTGTTTTAAATCAATTTTGTTATCATTATTTTAAAATTATAACAATAATGATCCACAAGTTATATATATAGTTATGTTGTTTTTTTATATTAGTCCACATAGTCTCCTGCTGTTGGTTTGGGTGGCCCGTATACAAAATGAAGTCACCTTTTGACAGACCAATTCTTTTCGTCAAGGGGCACTTGTTACCGACCATTGCTGTTTTCAAATTCTATCCCAATTCTATGGCAAATGTATTTTATTTAGCCATATTTGACCAGGCAAAACATTAGGATACATTCTTAAAGATAGTAAAGTTTCCCTCTGCTCCAAAAGGAAGTCCTTTTAAGGCAATTCTGATCTCATATTTTTCAGTGGGCTGTTGATTTCATAGATTAACTTCAAGGTATTTCATAGTGTTATAATGGGGCAACAGTAGCTCAGTCGGTAGCGCATTTGTCCACTGATCCGAAGTGGACAAACACGGCCCCAGTGTCTGTGCACATTTGTGTATGAATGTGTGTGTGAATGGTTCCTTGATGTAAAGTGCTTTGAGTGCCTTGAAGGTGGAAAAGTGCTATATAAAAATGTGACCGTTTAATTATTTATTAATAATTGATTCATTTCAAATATTATGGGATAAGAAGGCTGCTGTATAGTGTGGGTTTTCCTCAAATGTGCTTATCCTCCAACCTGTCCACAGTCTCCTACCTCCTCTCCTACTTCCTCTCCTACCTACCCCTTGTCTCCTCTCACCTTGTATCCTTGTTTCCCCTGTCCTTTCCTCTCTCCTCATGTTTCCTCTCTCCTTTACTTCTCTCTCCTTGTCTCCTGCCTCCTTGTCTCTCTTCTTGTTTCCTCTCTCCTCGCACCTTGTCTCCTTGGCTCCTCTCTCCTTGCCTCCTTTTTCCTTGTTTCCTTTCTCCTTGTCTCCTCTGTCCTTATCTCCTTATCTCCTTTGTCCTTACCTCCTTGTCTTCTCTCTCCTTATCTCCTTGTTTCCCCTCTCCTTATCTCCTCTCTCCTTTACTTCTCTCTCCTTGTCTCCTGCCTCCTTGTCTCTCTCCTTGTTTCCTTGTTTCGTCTCTCCTTGTCCATTTGTCTGTCTCCTTGTCTATTCACACCTTGTCTCCTCTCTCCTCGCACTTTACCGCCTCTCTTTTTGCCTCCTTTGTCCTTGTTTCCTCTCTCCTTGTCTCCTTTGTCCTTGTCTCCTCGCGTCTTGCCTCCTTATCTCCTCTGTACTTACCTTGTCTCCTCTCTCCTTGCCCCCTTGTCTTCTCTGTCCTTGTCTCCTCTCTCCTTGCCTCCTTATGTCCTCTATTCTTACCTCCTTGTCTCCTCTCCTTGCCTCCAATGTCCTAGTCTCCTCTCTCCTTGTTTCTTTTATTCTTGTCTCCTTGTCTCCCCTGCCCTCGTCTCCTCTCTCCTTGCCTCCTTATCTCCTTTGTCCTTACCTCCTTGTCTCCTCTCTCCTTGCCTCCTTATCTCCTCCATCCTAACCTCCTTGTCTCCTCTCTCCTTGCCTCCTTGTCTCCTCTGTCCTTTCCTCCTCGCTGGCTCCCTCCGTCACTAAAAGCCTTTCTTCTGGTGCAGGCTCGGTCAAAGATATCCACTCTCCATGAGATCAAAATATTACGATTTTGATTTATTATTTTTTTTACCCATTTTGAATATATTTGTGGGATTCTAAACAAAACCATCTGCCAAAGAAACAAGAAAATTGCACTTCAAAAATAACAACAAGTGTCAGAGCTGATGTGTGGCGTTGCACCTGCCTCTCCTCAGTGTGTGTGAGTGTGTGTGTGTGTCTGTGTGTGCGTGTGCGTGTGTGTGTGTGTGTGTGTACTGGTGTGTGAATATTTGCAACAGTGGTTTTGTGTTTATGTTGACATCAATATTGTTTTGTGTGGGTAAGAAGAGGTTAACATATGATTTTAGAATCTGGTATCGTTTCCAGGGAGATGCAGGTTAAATCACTCATAGGTGTGTGAAAGCTGCATTATCCAATTTTCAAACAGCAAAACAGGGAAACATGTTTTTGAATCGAACTCTTCTTAGCGCTCACAGTCTATTTGACACGTTCATATGAATTTTTGGGCTTGTGGACGGCCTTCAGACAGCAAAGTGAAACTGGGTCGACCAGCAAAAAAAGATCCGATCCCAGTGCTGCACAGGTCTTAATGTATGGTACTGTACTTTATTATTAGATGCAGACAACATGAAGTCGTCTCAATTTGTTCAATCAAAAAAAAAAAAAAATTAATAAAGTTTCAAAGTGCTGCTTTTAAAATATACTCTCTGGGGGTAAGCTACATTTACATATTTTTAAGGCGAGACTCTGCAGGTGAATAGTGAATAGTGAATAATCTTAACTTTGGTATTTGAGTCAATAGAATTTTTTGGAGTTAAAACTTGAATAAATTAGCTCAGAATCAGATATAAAAATCCTTCCATATGTTTTGTCAAACTCTTGTTAAGTACAGGATTGTAGTCTAGTGTGTGTAGGTGCTATTTTAAGGGGTGATCGTTATGTCCCTATGGGGGGAAAAGGCATTTGGAGAAACTGGCCATTGAAGTTACAATGTCCCATATAACTCTAAGGAAAGAAGATGGATTAAATTAAATATTAACACATGTTTCGGTGCAGAGTGGACAGTTTTGTAGTTTACACATGAAAGCTTGGTGCTAAGAGACCAAACTGACCAAAAGACGCAAGCATTTAAATTTAAAGCCCTCAAAGCCAGGTACCATAGCCTTAAGAAAATAAACATAAACTTTTCTGGTGAAGGGTCTGCCGTGCTCATCTTCTTCAATTACTATGTTCTTCATTACTATGTCCCGAACGCATTGACCAGTGGGGATGGGACCAGATCTCATGGCACAAGATCTTGTGAGACAAAATGACCAAGACTGCGCCCATAAGTAAAACGATATTGTGAGATTTTTTGCCTCCATGTTAAGTGTTAAGGGTTAAGTGTTGGCAAACTACATTTTTCGAGGAGCTGTAGTTCCAAAAAGCATTGCAAATATTAAATGAAGTAAATCAAAATGGTGAGGCCAAAATTGTGAACTGAACAGAGGTGGATGAAGTACTCAATTTCGTTACTTAAGTTTAAGTTTAAGTACAGATACAGAGGTAAAAAGTTACTCAAATAAAAGATATAACATGAGAAAATCTACTTAAGTACCCATTTAAAAATGTATCTTAAGAGTAAAAAGTAAAAGTATGTCACAGATATTTTCATAAGGTGTGGTTAATTTGTTTTGAGTGTTAAATGCAGTGATATAGACTTAAAAATGATAGGCCTTTTGGTCAGCAGTAACAATATGAATCAATTTCTTAATTTTTCTTATGAATTTTGTGTATTTACTTTTTGTTTGCTCAAAGCCGAAGCTTGAACTTGAAAACTTTAGTCAGGATGTTACCACGAACATGGTAAAAATAAACCCTCAAATCATATGAAAAGTACTTTTTACTTTTCAGTCCAGTTCAAAAATGTAGTGGAGTAGAAAGTACAGATCCCTGCAGTGCCATCCCCATGGAGACAAACAGGTGACCAGCCAGTCCCCAGAAAATTACATAGTACACCTTTAAGCCTTTGCACAAGTAATAAAGTAGGCTATTGATATCAGAATTTATAACGCCGGATTAGCTCGTCTCTATTTACAATGTTGAGTGGACAAAAGCCTCGTCTACACTTTAGTTGTTTGAAAATTCACATGAGAGAGTGCGGAGGGCAACACTCGAAAAGTGACTCCCGAAGTGTTTGTTTGTGAACGCTACGCTTCTCCGGTGTGTGCGTACGCGTGTCTGCGTGCGTGTGTGTGTGAGCGCGCCACAGCTCAGGGTCACCGCTCCCACGTCCTCGCGCTCAAAACCAAACTCGCACGGCTGCTGAAC
>JACM01061892.1:0-28440 GCA_000787095.1 Periophthalmodon schlosseri
ATGGAGGACAGTGTACAAAAAAATATTTCCAATTTTTTTTTACTCTCCTGATAATGATATTCCCATCATATTTTGTAGCCAGAAATGTGCAGAAATGTGCATAGAATTGTTTTGGTTGGTTGAGTTTTCAGTGTTGCACATTTTTTTGAGCATGTATTGGGGCAAAATGTGTCTTGCCCATAGGCTGTATGTATAAATGGACGTAGCTAACCCGCTAGCCGCCGCGTTCCAAATAGGAAGTGAACATGGGAGCGCTTCTGGCTCCATCGACTCGAATTCACTTTCAATTGAAAATGCTGCTGCTATTAGCCGCCGCGTTCCAAATAGGAAGTGAACATGGGAGCGCTTCTGACTCCATCGACTCTGGCTCCAATTCACTTTACATTGAAAAATCGTCACCCCTCTCTCTGTGACTGCTGCAGTGAGCGTCGTCATTTTGGTCTTAAAATGTCCGTTTTAACCCGCTCTACATGATCATGGTGTTTTTATTTCACTTTTTTGTCCATGAATCAGGATATGAACATTAATAAGAGGCAAATCAGGCGCCTTCTTATCCTGAGGTCACTCCCGATAGCGTTAGCAACAGGTTTGATTGACAGCGTTGCTAACCGCCCGTTCCCTGCTAAACCAGTGGTGCAGGCGGGAATGGGCGTTACATTCAACAGCCTCGCTCCAGATTGGCTCTTTGGTTGCTATGATACTCGCAGTTGGAATTCCAAATGTGGAACTCGGCTCCAAATTCACCCTATAACTTCTCTAGCCTCGATGTGCTTCATTTGACTAGAGACGAACGCTGTGGGTGACGTCAGACTCACTTAGTCCACTTCTTTCTACAGTCTATGGTCTTGACCTAGTACAGATATATTGTATAAGCAGATCTTGAGGTCAAAATATGTCTCCTGCTTTTTATTACCAATAAGGAAGTGTGCGGTTAGCATGCTAGTTCTTGTTAGGTTTACTGTCGCGGCAAAACTCTGCACTGGTCTCTGAGAGTTGTGAAAAGCGCTTATAAAGTCATTGTGGGGAGTAAGTAGGATACTCGGAATGTGTAAGGTAAGTGAGGAATAACTATGGAACAAATTCAGAATTTTTTTTTGTTAATTTAGACAATACTGAAAATAAAATAACATTTTACTTTTCACTTTTGAGAAATAAGAATTGCTGAACTAATACAAAAACTCATGCATTACTGTAGTGGTGGACGGTAACTAAGTAAAAGTAGTAAAGTACTGTACTGAAGTAGAATTTTTAGGTATCTGTACTTTACTTAAGAAGATTTTACAGTTGATACTTTTTGCTTTAACTTCACTACATTTGAAAGCAGGTATTTGTACTTTTTGCTCCACTACATTTTTGGACAGGACTGAAAGTAAAAAGTACTTTTCATATGATTTGAGGGGTTATTTTTACCATGTTCATAGTAACATCCTGACTAAAGTTTTCGAGTTCACGCTTTGGCTTTGAGCAAACAAAAATAAATACAAAAATAAATAAATTTAATTTTACTTGAGTAACTTTTTACCTCTGTAGCTGTACTTTTACTTAAGTAACAACACTGAGTACTTCATCCACCACTGCATTACAGAAAACTATTTTAAGAGTTCACAACTACAGTTTTGTACACGACAAAAGGATACTGCATTACTACAACACGATTTTTTTGCTAGTAACTGTCCTGTTTGGTACTGCGATGGAGGCAGGATGGGAGAGAGGAGGGGAGAGGGAGGGGTGGGTCGACGGTATAGGGGACATTATGCGTGGGACGTGCCCGGGGACCAGAAGCCTGTATGGGGATGATCAGCAGCAGGCTCCCTCATGAGCTCCTCTCTTTGTGCGCTGTTGTTTGAAAAGGGGAAAGTTTAAGTGTTGAGCACATTCAGGGCTGAGGGCTGTCCAAAACGGGGAGGGCTGCAGATAAGCCGCCAAGATCCAACTGACCTTGTTTATGTATAGGCGAATATTATTGTGTAGTTTAGTTTAGTTTATTCCGTATTTCTCAGGGATCGTGCACAAATTCATTCATTTTCTTTTTTTTGTTTTCTTCTTATTCTTTATTTGTCAGAGGCCGTGTACGAATTCATTCATTTTCTTTTTTTTTTTTCTTTATTTCTCAGGGATTGTGCACAAATACATTCATTTTTTCTCTTTTTCTTATTCTTTATTTGTCAGGGACCATGTGCGAATTCATTCATTCTCTGTTCTTTTTTTTAAAATTCATTATTTCTCAGGGATCGTGTACAAATTCATTTATTTTCATTTTTTTATTTTTTATTCTTTATTTGTCAGGGACCGTGCACAAATTCATTCATTTTTCTTTTTTTCCTTATACTTTATTTCTCAGGGATCGTGCACAAATTCATTCATTTTCTTTTCTTTTTTTTCTTTTTCTTTATTCCTCACAAAATTCATTAATCTTACAAAAGAAAAGCTTTTTCTTTATTTCTCAGGAACCGTGCACAAAATTAATTAAACTTACAAAAGAAAAGATGATTTGTACCATATTTTGCTACTGCTACCATCTGCAGTCCCAGGGCAGGTGAACACACATTAAAATACAAAGTTCATTACAGTTACATTATAAGACTAAAAGTTCATCATTAACATAAATATCGTTATATACAATACAGAACAGCACAAATGAACTAGACTGATGTGGACACACTTTATTATCTAAAATGTGCTTTTATAAATTTTTTTCAAAATTATTCATATCTACATGAGACAATTTCAGACTGTCTGGAGCTGATTCCACTGTTTGATGGTTTGAAAAAAAAAAAAGGCTGACTGGGAAAAAGCCGAGCCGAGGATCTTTTTGGAACTATACAATTTCGGTTCACAGAAGAAGTGGATCGGAGAGTAAATTTTTCCAATGGACCTGGAGCTGCATTATTAATAATTTTGAATGTTTCTTAGATTTGAACACAGCAGGACACACAGTAGGTCACGTGTGGGATAATTACAATTACTTTACCATACTAACTTAGCTTGTTATTAAAATACAATAAGTCACACTTGCAAATACATAACGGGTTCCTTTCCTTTATATATAAAAAATGGTTATGTGCATTTTTTTGTTGTTGTTTTACAGTGAATATTACGAAAGTACAAATTAACAGTTGTCATTAACATTGGGAAAAAAGATTATATTTGTATTATGCTTCATGTTGGAGGTTGCGAGTTTGATTCCCAGATGTTTTGGCTTCTATTGCACCAATTTGATGACGGTTGGCCATTCAAAGGATGTAATATTTTGTTTTTGAATTGCTAATTGGTATGACAACAGTTCTAACTTTTTATCATTTTGAAACCCATGGATACATAATTATGAAATCCCTCGTTTTGTAACAGCGGTGCAGTGAGTACATGTTTACCCTGTGACCAGATGGTTGCCAGTTCAGTTCTGCTGTTGGGTAACAATAATCTTGGTGGCTTAGAGTGTCGATGTTATTGTCCCAGTGGTCACACCTGTGTCCTAAGCACCATTCTTATCTACTTCCTAAATGCAGTAGTGCAAAGTTCCTGACATAGAACATAAAAACAGCAGCAGGGATTACGTGCCAACAGTGACATAATCAAAAATACCTGTTACTTAAATCACAAACTTTAAAATTCTGTCTAACTGACGGATTTATACTACGTTAATCACTTCTATTAGCCTTCCCTACAAATATCTTCAACTCTTTTATAGTTTTTCTGAACCTGGTCTAGAGCCAAGTATTAGCTGTGATTAGGCTGACTTTGAATGGCTCAATTTCATGTGCCAAAAAACAGCAACATCAAACAAAAGAAAATGTAAAAAGCTAATTCTCAGCGAAATACACTAATCATAGCTATTGTCTATGTAGAAGCCTTCAGTCACCACATTTAATCCTTTATTTGTGGTGAGCTCCTCCTCTGTGTCGGAGGTGGAGTGGCTGCATACCTCCAGAGCAGAGCCAGGGCAGACAGGCAGAGGGAGGGACCTGAGGGGGGAGAGTTAAGTGAAGTGGGCCCGCTGTGAGGAGCGGCTCAGACGTCCATTTGGATAGACTGCCCCATGCTGAGGTACGGTACATCCTGACAACATGTAACAAGTCCCATACCTCTGGTCAAATGCCCAAATATGAATGGGAAATAGTCTGGACATCATTTTAGAGTGGTGTCTTCATCTGTCCTGAGGTGTCCTGTGGTGCACTGCACTGGGCAAATACCAGGCAGACAACAGACAGTCTTCACTTAGTTCAGTCCAACCTTGTGTGTTTAACAATAATAATTTCATATACATATTGCCGTTATTCATATTCAAATGGACTCTTCAAACAGCAGCCGCTGAATGCCTTTGTCTGTTTCAAGAGGATGAAAATCGGATTCGGAGAATGTGAATGGTAAATACAAAATGATTCATGGGAATGATTGCTACATATCAACGATTCACTGCTGACAATGTGCCCATGCACCCAGGAGTGATAGGTGCCACATTGTGAGGAGGCGCAGAGAGGATTTGAAGCTCCTTTTTCAGTAAACATTTAAAAGAGTGGAGCAGTGGACAAAGGCCTTAAGAAGGGCCTGTTTTGTTGGGCCTTTTTGAACCTAAATAGGCGGTCTGCCTGACCGAGGCCTTGGCTTCAAAGTATTATCCCACACATGCAATTACCATTTCTATCAACTCAGAGACAGATTATGCTTTTTGGGTGTTCTTCTGTGTTTCTTCCAGTGGATTCACTTGGTGAATGTGACACGTTTTGTGTCTCCCACCCCCTATTGAATGAGAGTCCTACACCAGGATGAATAGACACTGAATCTTTCAAGGTTAGGACTTAACCTTCTCCCTCTAATTCATCTTCAAACTTGTGTGTGAATCCAATCAATATCAGATGATTGGTAAACAATGTGCAGTGTCTGATAGGCAGGTACCAAGGGCTCTCAATGGGATTGCAAATGCTTTGTGCGTCCCCAGTGGCTTTGGCTCTAAAGCACTGTCACAAAAAGTGAAATTACCATTCGCTTGGAATGATGCCATTCATCTTTGTCAGGGCGCCAAGCTCCGCACGCACGCCGCTCCGCTCAAATTAATTCCTTGTTTTGCATCAGCTGAATTTGCCCAAATCCAGGAGGATAGCTGGGCCTACAGCCCTCGCCTGCACTCTTTAATTTGCCAATTCAAGTTGATTCCACTATGCACAAGGTGTCAGTGCTTTATTTGCTGCCTAATTCACAAAGAGAAAGGAAATAGATATGAAAATAAGTTGGAAAATAAGATAAATCTGGTCAGAATATGCATGCATCAGGCTGGGCGTGTTCTGAGCTGAGTTTGAATGGGATTATTCCATATGGGAGTCTGCTGCACTGCGCTCTTGTCAATTTGTCATGGGCTGTTGGTGCTGTACAAAGGTAATGTGGTCCCACAGGCTCCTACCTGTGTAATAGAGAGGACGGGCATTACCAGGTCTGAGGGCTCATGCATTATCCTGCAGATGCAACCATCGACTGCTACTTTCAAACAGCCATTTAGAAGGCTTTTTCTATCAACTTTATCATGTGCAAACATAAACAAGCACACTACCAGTCACTTTGAAGACTTCCATACAAGTTCATTGTTTGACTTTTCTTGTTGGAAATGTCCTTCAAACCGTCTGCCATCTTGCACACATTTCAGTGGTCACATCTTTCTTCCTGGAGCATTTGTAGATACTATCTCCAGACCAGAGGCGCAGCAGAGATGAGTTTTTAAAGAGCGGGTTGTCCTCTTTCTTTCTCTCTCTCTGACAGACATAAGGCTAAAAATGGTCCCAAAGTGAATGTATGGTTATGTGGTGGCCGTGACCGCTGATTTGTGATCTTCAGTGTTTTTGTTTATGGAAGGAGACTTATTTGCTCCGTCTTATCGTGGCAGATGGACAGCGTGGCCTGACAGGGTTTATTTAGATGTTTTCTTTTTACGGCACAAACTATGATGGACTGCAATTACCAGGAATGTGGAGTGAAGCCGTGGGGTTAAAAGGGCCTTTTCCTGTCTGCCTCCCCGGGAACCATGAATACACCAGTGTCTCTCTCTACTTATGGTGATGTACGTTTGGTTTAGACAGGCTTCTGCGGTGTCCAGGAGCAGACCAGATCAGTGTGGCAGAGTCACGAGAAAGAGGCCATTTTGAAACTAGTGTGTACAGTTTAAGTCAATGAATGGACAGGTCTTTGTTGTGTGTTCCACTGCTTTAAAGAAGGTGTCTACACTCCAAAAACATTAGCTTGTAGTTTATTCAAAAGTGGAACTGAAGTAAAATGATTGTACATTGAGACTTTTGATTGTATACAAAAACCTAAAGTATGAATTTCATTGAGAAAAAAGTAGCACTGTTGGATCAAGGATCAAGTCCTCAGAATGGCTCCTATAACAAATCTGAAACTCATGAATAACAAGGAATCACACTTTTTTGTTACTTTTTTTGCATTTTCGTTTGTTAATTACTTCTCCATGACATATAGATAAAACGGTAAAAATTAACACCACCTCATGTCTTCGCACTGCCATCTATGTCATGACTTTACATTATTGCACATATACTCCTGTTTCACTATTTCCCCATGTCAGATCTGTGTAAGCCAGTTTAGCATTGCCATTGATAAATAGGTTAGACTTTCGAGAGTTCCCCTTCACCTCAGACACCTGCACCGCTCCACATCCCTCCATCAAGCACCCGTTTTGTCCCCGGGGCCGCGCCATTGTCCCCCTGAAGGGCCCTCCAGACTTGGCCCCTGAATTGCCTCACTGTGCTCCTCCAAGTGGATGCTAACCAGGACCAGGAAAGCAGACAAAACCCGGCAGATTCCAAAGCTTTGCAAAACCTCTTGGCATTCCCTAGATAAAAAAGACGGGCTCGATTCAACCCTCCTACTCCACAATCTCCCAATAGAGCAGAGAGGGGACAGGGGGACAGGCCAGGGGTGTAGGAGTGCAGGGGTGTAGGGGTGTAGGGGTGGTCTTATGGGGTCATGCAAGTTGCTTAGGTTTAAAGGTGGGTGCTTGTCAGTTACATTTACTCAGTCACATTTACTTGAGTGATTTATTGAAACTTTTTATCATACCCTAGTATTGCTATTACTTCCACTTTCCTGACAAATCCAGAATTATATCTCTCTGTTTTACTTATACAGAGGAAAATCAGTCTAGTCACCTCGCCCTTCTTCGCATCTCAAGCCAGAACCAACTGTTTGTGCAATCAGATTTGTCTAGTGTGAAACAAAGGAGCCTCAGATTAACAGAATTGTATTGATTCTGCAGAAATCCACAATGTTTTCAGTCGCTGTGATATATTTTTTTCCAGTTATTTTTTTCTTCGTAAGCAGCAGACGGACCATGCGCGTCCCTGACTGGCTAATCCACCTGTCAATCACACCCATCTGAACTCAGGGAGATTCACATCTTCATGAAGTATTTAAGAAGTGTGTATTCTGGAACCCAGACAAACTTTCACTCATATTTTATTGAGTTAACAATGCTCGTACTCAAGTAAATGTTGTGGCTACTTTTCCCACTGTTGTAGAAGAAAATGAAGTCATAAGAAGAAGCAAGAGGCTGGAGTTCTAACGCAGGAAACATGAACCCTCCAGACATTGTGATGGTACTGTCCATTCAAGTCTGGCTATACTTCCATTTCGGGGTGTTATACCTCTGCTGATGTAGATAACATGGGCTGAGCTGGCAGTGTGGGACTGGCACAGCACATAGTAGTGAAATTGGAACATGCATTTTTTTGCACTTTACAGTCTGAAATAGTGTTTATTATTCTAAAATGTACTAATTGTTGTTATGTATGGCATATAAAATAGTGTTACGTCAAAACAGTTACTCCACTCACTGAATAGTCATAGTTGACCACAGTTTGCCTTACTTTTACTGGAGTAATTATTTAGATAACTACTTTTTACTAGTACTCAAGTAGTGTTACATTAAGCAAATCTTCTCTTCCTTCAGTACAATATTTGACTACTCTACCTCCTCCAAAAGTTACTGCATTATTTTCTTGAAAACAGAATATATTGAAATTAGTCAAAACATTTGAAAGAATTACAAAAATCTAGACTGACTTTATAAATCAAAACTGTAAGTAGGCACTTCTAACTTGAACTGTTTGTTAGCTTTGTGCAGTGCAGTGGTCTGACACAGCGGAGGAGTGGGTGGAGGAGGAAGTGCCGAATGATTCCCTCCTGGTTGTCTGTTGGCTCTGTCTGGACTATATTTAACCACACTGACAAGATGGATGTTTCAGGGGGAGTTCTCAGCTAACCTAAATGAAGCCATTATGCTCCTGTCCCACTGCAGATTGGGTTAAACTCGAAGAAAAACACAAGCTGGACACAGGCCGGTTAGTTTGTGATCAGGACTCCACAATGAATGAATGGACAGAACTTGGAAGCCTAAATCATTTTTACAACAAGAACGACATTGAGAGGAAGCAACTTAATCTTCCTTCCACAAATTCAGATATTTTGAAACTGTTAAGATTTGACCTGCTTTGGAGTAGCAAAAACAGAAAATAATTGTTTATGAGATTGCAGATACTGTGTTATAGATCAGTGGTCCTCAAAAGTTGCACTTGAAGTACTGAATATGAACTAGTGTGTATACCAGGCCATGTGCCACCTTGCCAGTGTCTCATAAAGTAAGCCCAGTTTGGCCTGGCTACTAGTTGGATGGGAGACCGCTGGGAATACTAGATGCCTGTGGACTGTTGTGTCCTTGAGCAAGACACTTTACCCACCTTGCCCAGTATCCAAGTGTTGTTAGAGAGAGAGAGACTGTTGGTTAGTTTACCACAAAGCAGCTGTGGTTACTGTAGCCAGTATGAAGTAAATGACTATTGTTATTATTATTAAACTAGAACATGAAACTAACCATTTATAACCCTTAAATACACACAGAACTGCTGACCCCAACCAGAAGAAGCCTGCGTGCAGAAAGCAGACACCAAGTCATTTCCCTCATGGATCAATTTCAATTCAATTTTATTTATATAGCACATTTAAAAAACGACTTCAGCTGCCCAAAGTGTTTCACATAAAAAAGTTAACAAAAAACAGATATACAGATAATACGCAACACGGGCAAAGAACAATAAAACACCAGGATATCCTGTCTAGCTAGTATTAAATACCAGGGAGAAGAGGTGGGTTTTCAGTCTAGTCTTAAACTGTGTTAAAGACTGAGAGGATCTGACAGGCAGAGGGCGCTGTTCCAGTCTGGTCAGAGCTGGTCAGCTGACCTCAGGGCTCTGGGTGGAGTATAGGGCTGCAGTAACTCCCTCAAATAAAGAGGACCCATAGAGTGCACACATTTAACTACAATAACATTCTGAATTGCACTGAATTGGATCAAGAAAGTTTCTCGAAGTCTACTTTAGTAAGGCGTTTACCTTGTTTTAGGTGTCATCATCTGGTTTGGTGGTCAAGAATAGAAATGATCCATTATGCCATGCAGTAATATTAGAATGAAACACTTTACAGTACTCTTCGGCACATAGACCTCCCCCTCTCGCCACATGACCAGCCCGGTACAGCCCTTTCCTGGTCCTGGTGTGGTGTGGAGGAGTTGGAAGTGATTAGGGTAGAAATCCGCCTGTCTCCCCGTAATGTCAGTAATAGGCAGCAGCACATCAAAGTCGGGCCTGTCACGATGATGCCGATCAAACCCGCCCCCATCTGGAACCCATAAGTGACTTTTGGCTCATTTAAAGCCTCTTAAAACACAGGGACCAGAACAGCTCCCGTGTCAGCCCCGCTCTCCGCACCTCCTCTGCCCCCTGCACACTGTCTGTCCATGTTTGAAAGCCCTCCATGTGGTTCGCATTTGTGCATTAGGACGCTAATTTTTGATGATTAATGTTTTCAGTCACACTTTGAGCCTTGTTTTTACAGACCTGAGCAGGAATAACAGCTATTAAATGGCACTGATCCTATTTAGACACTTAGGCTGACAGCGATAAGATGGTTTCTTTTAAGACTCGTACAGAGCGCCAGACACGTGTGGTTAATCTAGAGTTTACACTATGGTATTCTAAACTATCACTTTCAAAATTTTGGCTATAACCATTTCATGTTGATATTATGTTTGCATTACAGAATATGAGCTGATTGTGGGGTCCTTCACTTTTGCCTCAGCCAACACTTTGGTGATATAGAAGAGCATGTTGCAGATAAGTAAAGGTTCACTACGGAACTTTTCTGGTTTAGGGTATGCCACCTTCTTGTCTCCATGGAGATATTATTCCTTTACCAGGAACGATCATGGGGCGACAGTAGCTCAGTTGGCGCGGTTTGTCCACTGATCCGAAGGTTGGCTGTCTGAATCCGGCTCTCGACATGAACATCATCGGTTGAGAGGTCGGATCCACTGATCCACAGGTTGGTAGTGCGATTCCAGCTCCCACAGATGAATGCTGTCATTGTGTCCTTGGGCAAGACACTTAACCGACCTTGCCCCCAGTGTCTGTGTACACTGGTGTGTGAATTGGTGGTGGTTCCTTGATGTAAAGCTGCAGCTAAAGCATTAGGTGTTACCAGGCCAAGTTACAGCGCACAGTATAAATGCATGTTTTCAATGTATTTTTACAGTCTAAGATAGACAATCCACCAAAGACACACAGTATTGCTCTCACCACACTCTGTTAGCTATGTCGCGTGCAAGTATGCCAACAGACACACAGGACATGCTGACAATGCATTCTTTACCGAGACCGTTGTCAGCTCACGGATGCACACGTTTTGGGACCCCACCCACAAGTTGACCACTAGTGATACCGCGGAACTTTCAATGTAAAGCAACAGCATGGACACAAGCAGTTTTTTTTGTCAATCTACTGCAGATTAGCACGTATCAAGCAGTTCATAAATGTTTACAGAATACAGTTTGTCTTACCTAAAGCTGCGTAATCTCATTCAATGTTATGGCCATTCAGTGTTATGGCTGAGTCAAACCAATTACTGCACACAAGCGTCCTAAATCCCGCCACACACTACAGGATTATTTGCCCGATTTAGGACCCCATTTGTTTCTGCCCGACTTCAGGGAGGCGTGACTTGACTTTTCTTCCTCGTGTGTGGTGTCAATGCGATTCTGAGCAGCTCGGTCATATCATAACCACAAAACATCACCGCCACTGCACCAGCCAATAAAACAGAGTGTCAGGGCAGACGGAGTGGCACAGGATACAAACTCAAGAAATAGTGAAAATGTATTACTCATCTCTTTCAAAGTTGTAAATTAAACTGTGTGTGTCCTCTGGAAATAAATAATGACCCCCAGTCGTCAAAACAGTGCTATTAATCCAGTTCTTCGAAAGAAAGAAAGGCGAGAATAGTTGGTCCCGTGTGTCTGTTTACATAAATCCACGCAGCGTAGATCTGGGTGAAGCTGCTTCAGATCAGCGATAGTAAACACTACTTCCTGTGTACTTTATTACCAACCTTCAGCGCATTGAAAAGCATTTATCTAAACTATTGCGCCACATTTCACAAATAATAATAACACAGTTTTGTCTTGCATCTAAACTAGACGTGCAGTGCTCCGATCGTGTGAACACTTTAGAGTCTCAAAGCGAGTTTTATTTTTTACTGTTGACAGGAAACATCTGACGGAGGTGCGCTAGCTTTGTTAGCTAGTAGTTGTTTTAGCTTGTGGCGTGAGGTCTCTTCACTGCAGTCTTCACGCACTGATATTAGAAATCTCATACAATTCTCCTCATGTCTGTGGTGTTCGCTTTTTATCGCATGTTTAAAATTGGTTTAAGACTGAAAAATCCTGTAGTGTGTGTGAACGATTCGGCTCTTAACGTGAACGGTTGGATCCGCATCTCATTTTTAAAAAGATTTTTAAAAATTGTTTTCTTTCTAATTTGTATGCATTTTTAAACTGGTTAACGCTGAACTGACACAAAAATCAGAACAGAAGCAGAGAAGGTGACACGAGAGAGAGCAGCACGAAAAACATATTTGACATCATAATAACAGTTAGTTTTAAAATTATTATTTTTGTAGTGCTATGTTTTATTTCGATTCTGCATAATTTGAAAGGGCAAACACGCTCCCACTCTCAGTCTGAACCATTTTAAACACATTTAAGCCTTGGTCGTCTCTCGCAGTGATTATTTTGTAGTTAAAATCAGTTCTCACCTCGGCTTCTGTCATATAAATACATAGTAAAAGAGCCAGTCTTTTGAATGGCTTTTTGAAATGAACAGATCCAAAAGATTCGGATCCCATAAAAGAGCCAAAAGTCCCATTACTAGAGGCGGGCTTGAGAGTATTTCTTTAACCTTTACATGTTTCCTAGTTAATATTTAGTTCTGATTAATCTAGTGAAATCTTTCAAGTTCATGATAGGTCAGTTAAAACATAACAGCTAATTTGGACTCTGGGACACCACTTCAGCGCTAACCTTTGCAATCAAGCATAATATTATTTCTCCAGGAACAGTTTGTGCTGCGTATTTCACCACCGTTAGATCTTGCTGTTGCGATAGTGACACCGCTACATTCTAAGACAATGATACTGATGTTTCTCGCCTCCCCGCCCGCCAGCCCATGTTGACTGGACTACTGGACGCACATATTATCTTTCCAAACACGGGTCGGACACTGCTGTAAGTGTATTTTAATTGGCTACGAGCCGCCTTCCTAAAGCAAACAGCCGGCGGTGTGGTGTGCGCGCGCTGACTGATGGGCGGCTAGCGGTCGACTTGTGGGTGGGGTCCCAAAGCGTGACCATCCACTGAGCTGACAACGGTCTCTGTTAAGAATGCATTGTCAGAACGTCTTGTGTGTCTGTTGGCATAGGTGAACTCGTCGTAGCCAACGCAGTGTGGCGAGAGCAATGCTACATATCTTTGGTGGATTAGTGTGTTTTACTGCCCCTAAATATAACTTAGCGGGCCAAAATGTTTCCCCAGTACAGCAATGTAGTTCCCTAAATACTTTTTGTTTTAAGTGTTGTATTTTTTTTCAAAATTGTAATAAGTTAATGAAGTTAATGGAGTTGTCATATGTGGCGTGGAAAATATTTTGTTGGTTTGAGAGTTTTACAAGTGCTGCAGTAGTCAGTATCTATAAAAAATGTGTGTTGTTCACCTTTATATTGGTATTTAAGTTGGTTGTTATGGAGATATTAAGGCTTTATTATGTGACTTTTCTGGTTGATGCTCTGCCACATGCTTAGCTCATGACATGCAGCTGCTTTGCCCAGAATATCCAACAGAATTGCGTTAAACCTGTCTATATCTACCTATAGTTCCATGTGGCCAGTCAGATCTGTGGAGATGTATTGTTTCTCACAGTAAGAATACATGTTTTTCAAGGTATTTTATGAGCAGCTAAAATGTGTCATTGTAAAATTGGAAAACTGAATTAAATGCTAATCAGACTGTGGAACATTCCAGGCAACGCAAAAAGATCTCCATGAAAACAAGCACATACTGGACAACTTACCAGAGAAGTTACATACCGTACCTTTAAACATCTTTAATTATAATTGTTTTGACACTAAACTTACTACTACAAGTCCCCATAATAAGAATTTCCATAAATCGCTATCCAAGTATTTTTTCACGGACCACTTGTACATCTGTAAAAGACTGTGGCTGGTAGATAGTATCTTGAGCTGCAGTGTAAGTGGTTTGAGCAGGCATGTCAGTGGGCAGCTCTCGTCCCTGCTGTGGTGGGACAGGGAGGGGGCCCTCTTTCACACATGTCCATAGGAGGCAGACAGGAGGAGAGTGGGGATCACAAACTGCTGAGGCTGCTCAAACAAGTCACTTTCTACATTTTAGGTCTGTGGTTTCTTTGAATAGTTTTTCCAGGGATTAGTGGAATTCCCAAACAACAGAAGCAGTAATGTCGTGTTATGCTGGATTGAGATGGAGAATAAGAATTATGGTCTAAATTCAAATTAAGAATCAAAGCACCCACAAAGATTCATGATTTGATTTGGAATGTTAAAGAGCCTCTATTACACTATTTTCCTATCTGTTATAATGTTGTTTCCTCATCAAAAACAGACCTGGAGTTTTGTTTCATTCACACATGTTTAACACACAAACCCTGCACATTTAGGCTGAGTTCTTCTCTCAGAAAGAAAACACTCTATTCCACCTTGTGATGTCATGTGGTAACATAGGAAGTGCTCCACTGTGTTTTTAAACACCATACACCTTCACTAGAATCATTTGATGGATGATTTCAGGCCTGGAATTGCCAGTCTCTACTAAACTTCATGACATCACAAGGTGGAACAGAGCACTTTGAGCTTTGGAAATGTAGATAGACTAATAATAAAGGGTTACTCAAACATGTGAATGAAACAAAACACAACTCTGAGCATGTTTTTGATGAGGTAACATTATCATTATTTCACTTGTGCATTACAAATGCTAAACCAAAGTCTTCAAGTTTTGAAAAAAAGAAAAAGAAAAAAAAGAAAAAGTAGTATATTCCCACAATCCACCTTTTTCTTCCAACTTCTGCCTGAAATTATGATGTTGGTAAAGATCCATCTACGGGCACAAATGTAACCCAAATGTCATAAAATCTCCATGTGGTAAAGACACTTGGAGAGGAGAGGGCAGTACAACACTCTAACTACAGCGCACACATGGAGCAGAGCCCTAAAACGTTTTCATTTTACAAGTACCCCGAATCCCGCTCTTAACATGGCCAACTGTAGGCTCATAAAATCCATACACAACCATTATAAAACCGCCAAGCCTTATGCGTTTCTGCACCTCCCTTATCCCCTCTGGAAGACTTTTAAACACAAAGAAACGCAGTCTTCACTTCAACCTCATTAACTAGTTATAATAAACCAAACAATGTGTCCGAGATGGCTGGCTGCTCCGATGCCCCCCTCCCGGTCGGCCCCTCTCCCCCCGGGCACGGCAGATTTACTCGGGTTGGGATGGGCCAGCGGTGGGGTGGTGGCGTTCCCATGGCTGCAGAGGCTGGTGTCATTATGATGGATGGGGCAGGTTGGAGGTTGGCTGCCTTTTGGCCTCCTGTGGGATGTCCCGTGCATTGACAGGAGCATTGTGGCACCGGGCCCGGCGGTGGTGTGCCCGATCCGCCCGCTGGCACCACCACAGAAGGACAGACAAAATGGCCGCCTGGTTACAGCGATAGGCAACAGGGGAGAGATGGAGAAAGCGATGGCGAGGGTGTTTGTACCGTAGTGCTACACAAAACACTGAATGGACTTATTGAAATACTTGCAAAACAGCGTTCGGAGTAGGCTCTCAGAGAATGACAAAATGTAGTTGGTCTTATATTTTTAGTTGGATTCTGAATGTTCCACAGTATGGCATTAAACTTAATCTTGCATTTACTCAATTACTGCTGCTTTTATTGCTTAAAATCCACCTTGAAACATGTATTCTTGTTCTGACCTGTAACTTGGCCCACTGGCATCAACTGCTTGTCCCCATTGAGATGGATACGTTTAAGTTGTACACTGGAACATTCTAGGCAATGCAACAGCATCTCCGTAGAAACCAGCAGGTCTATCAGAAAAGTTACATAGTGCACCTTGAAATCATTTGGGCGTCTCGGGTGCTAAATTTCTATTTTTTCTTGGTATTTATGTGTGAATGAATGATCTTTACTACGTTAGCATCTAGTTGCTAACCCAAGTATAGTAAAAGTAGGCTGCCTTCTTGAATGAACATTGTCCATTTGCAAACATATCCAAAAGTATGTTTAAGAAGCCTGAAAACTAAAAAAAAAGAAAAAAAAAGGGAAAAAAGCACTTGTAGAGTCCGTGGAGATATCAGGCCCTTGCAGTATCTGTCTGGAACAGCTTGTCCAATACGGTCCACATTTCCTCAGTGGCCGTCTTGTTAAATGCGCTGTTAGGTCGGAGGTCATTTAAATAGTGCGATAAGATAGAAGCCGCAGACAGAGACCGAGAGTGCCGACTTGTAAGTGGCCATGACCCCTTGGCCGTGTTTGTAAACAGGATGTCATTTACACTGGGAACGGACTGCTTTTCACAATGACTTTTGTCCAACCCGAGTGCACGAGAGGCCAGAGAATACGAGCGGGGACGAGGCGCGGTCCATTGGTTATGATAACATTTCAAATCACACACACTAAATTCTTCCACTGATATCTCGGCACCCTCGCAAGAAGTCTCCCGAACTGCCCTTTCAGTCCAAACAATGTCCAGGTTGGCTTCGTCACATCAGATAAGCGCGGGCTAATGTGATGAAATTTGCGTCTTGGCGTGGTCGCGGTGCTAATACGCGGCTAAGTGCACTGGACTGTCAGCTTTCATTGTGGTGCGAGGCCTTCCTTGTAATTAGTGTCCTCAGCGGGCAGGAAGCAGAGTGGAGCTGGACTAATCTGTCAGAGAGGCCAGACCATCCTCGCCTCTGCCACTGTTTCCTTAGATAAACCCATAGCTCTTTATCAGAGCGCGGGGGCATGCAGGGGGGTCTGGGAAGCCCCTAGTGCTCCTGTTATTGCTTCTTCTATATCTACATGTTGTACTAGACTCGAGATAGGATTATGCAGAGAAGTTGGGGCTTCTACTGAGAGTTTTAATTGTGTTTGATGTAACCATCTTGAGGCTGAAGATGGAAAATGTGAATATAGATGTTTTGTCTTCCATAGATGGAGCTGCAGACAGAAGCCCTGGGGTGATATGTAACTTCATTAAAACACTGTGTTATGAACAGTTTTGATTTAAGTTGGTGGTTTAGATTGACTGCAATTTGTAACACTTAATAGCAGCACTTTCCCTTATTCTTTTATTAATGGATGCATTTACTTATTTTAACCTACATGTGGATATAACAGTAGGCAATATGAAAAATGGGAGAGAGAGAGTGGGGAGAGACATTCAGAACATCCTTTGATCTGAGAATCTGCATTGTGGAGTTAAAACAACTCTGTAACTTTTCACACTTTCATTTGTCCCAAAGCAAACTTACTCCAGCCAAAGAAAAAAATCACACTCATTGCTTGAAAGTGCAATTTTAGGATTACGCAAAGTGCCTGGTATTTGTGCTGTGACCTAACCCTTAGGCCACCCTGCCACAATTTCGGTTATGTTTTTCCACTTATTGGCTGTTTGCACTACCTTTACAAATGTCAGTATTTCAAAATAGTCGCAAAATTGTCTTATAGTTATAGCCAAATACAATTTCTGCTGTCTAGAACTATAAACAGCTACTTTATATATTTCATAGATGCCAGCATTCGCTTTAGAAATGTTTTTCTAATGCAACAAATACAAAAAAATGATCAAGCCAAAAGAATAATAGAACAACACTGGAGCATAGGCGCTGTGACAGGTGCTGATTGAGCAGGAGCTTTGCAAAGGACACTTCCTGGCAGACAGTTTTATCAGAGAGAGCCCGCGGGGGTCGGACAGAGGGGGCGAGGTTATCGGACGTCAGGTACTGCATAGCACCAGTGCACTGAGCCAACTGCATAAACGCTGACCAAGAGACCTGTCGCGTCCACATGCACACACTTTGAGGGATCGCTGCATGCTGTGATTACTCGGTTACTTTCTTCTCTTGTATGTTTGGCTGGTGTAGTTCAATAGTTCATTTAAGAGGTGGAAGGGGTTTCTCCAAGCTTGTTTGGGCATTGTCTAAGGGCAGTGACACATCCTGTACTGATATTAGGCAAACACACACGTGGGTCGCTCCTTGGCTCGGTGTCCAAAAAGTTACAAACAAAAAGTCCCATTGCAGGAAGAAAGAAAGTGCGAGATAAGGAACTAAGCAGCCATAATGAAGAGCCAATGAATTTAGATTATGAGTGGCAAAGTGGTGCGTTCTCTTGATGACTAACCAGGATGTTGTGGCTAAATTGGCTAGAGCGTTCGTCATGTTTTAATGGGTTCTCCATATTGTTACTTTGGCTACTCTAATTAGCCCCTACCATTCTGAAGCATGTCACGCGTTTGACTCCCAGGACCTATCTTTCATGATGTTGGGTGGGTTTGTTCCAACATCCAAGGAGATATTTCATGCCCTGGGTATAATTTCTCTGCATTAGCATTAGCACGCCAGCACTACTTGTAAACGAACAGCCCCTCATGATGACGTCACTGGACCGTGGCTCGGTTCGGTTGTACAGGTGTGAGTGTGGGGCATAGAACGCTCCACAATCGCAGTTGGGCGATAAGCCTAGTGTGAATGCGCCCTTAGTCGACCAATTATTTTATTGGGATTCTATAGAACTTATATGCAGAAGAGCAGAAAGGAGAAAGCATGGAGTGAGTTAGCTGGAATTTTTGGAGTGACTCTACTCCTAAAACAGCCTTTTCACTTATGAACATGCACTTTCCTTGTACCTAATCTATATTTAAGCAAGGCAAGCTTATTTGTATAGCACAATTTGTATACAAAGTAATTCTAAGTGATTTACAGAATAAGAAAGACATTAAAATCACAATACAACAAATTAAATAAATAAATAATCATCATAGAATTAACATTAAAAGAGAATAAAAATGCCATATGCACAGCTAAACAGAACCGTTTTGAGCCTGGATTTAAACGTTGTCAAAGTAGAGGCCTGTCTCACATCTTCAGGAGGAAAATGGAAGACTGTTCCAGGTTTCAGCTGCATAAAATTGAAACCTGAAATAGTAGTTTTTGAGCATTTAATAATTTTGAGAGCTTTTGCCAACACCGCGCCACACCCGATTTTAGTACATTAATTGACACATCGAACGCGTCTTCAGTCAATCAAGAATTTCTTTAGCCGACTACAGCCCAATCTCCCCGTCTTCCTCTGTCCCCCTCTCCCTCCTCCCCACCTCCAGCAGAGTCCGATTTGTCCAGTTGAGCGCTCGGTTGATTAGGGACTCACCCCCCAGCCGCTCCTGGCCCGGGCTGGTCCAGCTCCACGGGACCACTTCAAATGCACCTCGCCTCTGCCACCCTGAATAAAACTGACTGCTCCTAATGGACACCTTTAATCTCCCCGGGTTACTGAAGACTTCTCCCATCGCAGTTGGACACGGCAAACTCAAATTCCTCTGGCTTTGTTGATTAAACCTCCGCCTCTCCACCGGCCGCTTATCATCCCGCAACGAGACGCTACATTTAATTAAAAGTGAGTGCGCAATTAACAGCTGGTAATTATAAGACTCTTCAGAAGTGTGCTCTCCTCCTTCATTCTGTAAAAAATGGACAAGTGCTTATTTGATCTCCAAATTAGCATGGGGTTGTAGTATTTTATTTGTAGCGCATACGGTTGGACGTGATTGATGTCCGAACAGAAAAAAGTGATATTAAAATCGTACGGAAATGCAAATGGAACCTTTGTGTTAATATGCAGGCAACGGGCCGCGCAAGCTAGCCAACCGTGTGTTTCAAGTGACGCAAACAAGCAAGAACTCTGCTGCCAACTGATTAGGCCATCCAAATGTGCTAGCTTAATTAAGTACCTCTAATGCAGATTGTTTAGGAGAGTGACACGTAACACAGAATCGTTTGATAGTTAATTTCCCCGTGTTTTGATTGCAAAGCGAGCAGAGCTGAGTTGGCAACGCAAGCATCGAAAGCCAGTCCCAGAGGAGGTAGGAGCTAATGGACTTTGTTTAAAAGCTTCAACTGATAACTGATGAAAATGTATTTAATGACCGCTTCACTCTTTGAGCGCATAATAGCAGAACACTTGTACACTTTTAATTACAATTGATTCCCATCTCCGTGCGCACTCTTTTGTTGGTTCGGAGTTTGCGTTCTTTCACTTTCTGCCGTCCGTCAATATGAGGAAAAGTACAGGCTGATTGATTTTGGGCTGGGCGGGAGCGCGCTAGCTAGGTTCAAATGCGGTGATTAATAATTGGCTTCCACGCTGTAATGTCTATGGGGGATGCGGTCCGGCCAGCCTCTCTTTACTGGATAGTCAATGCATCAAGTGGTTCAGAAGAAGTTTAATCTCGAAGCTGTTGTGATTTTTAATTGCTTTATTTCCCTGGTCGATACGCCTCTTGTTAAAATGTTTTCTCTTTACGCGGTTGTACAAGTGCCTACCGTATATGTGCTGTAAATTATATTGCTGTTTGGTATTTATGAACAAGCAAATTACATGGGATTGCATCAGGACCTAATATGATAGACACTTGTCTTAATAGAATTAGCTTTTGGGCTACGCAATAACAATAATCAAGCTGTAGTCAGTTCTTTACTGGCAAGCCGGTCTCTCCTACTTTCAGTTCAAATCCAGGAGGGTCTGGAACTAGACCACAGAGTGCATCAGGTAGAAGTCCTTATTTGGGATGTGCCAATCACAGACATTTCCTTTTGTACATCCTCAAATTTCAAACTCGTTTTACCTCAAGTAAGAGCTTAGTGCTTTGCTTGTTGAGTTGTCAGAAATCTGCTGTTTATTCTTTTTTTTTTTTTTTTAAACTTTTTTACTTGTAAACCGGTATGTTTTAAATGATAATAATAATAATAAAACAGACCATATGTTACTTGTGATTAGTTAATCCGCCTGTCAATCACGCCCATCAGAAATCATGGAGACTGTTTATGGTTCCATATTCCATCATTGTAAACTATTGTAGAGGAGTGTGGTCTTGTCTGTGAGCGCTTTTCCAGACACTCGAAATCACTTTGCAATTCCATGCTTTATTCATTCACTCTGCATTCTCGGTAATGATAAACTAGCCACAGCTGCCCTGGGGAAGACTGGGGAAGGCAAGGCTGCCAATCTGCTCCATCGACCCCACTGACCACACTCATTCAAACCACACTCATTCATAGGCAAGGCTGAAGTGTGTTGCCCAAATTCACATATACTACGAGCACTGTTCTGAACTGGGATTCAACCGCAGACCCTTACCTTGCTTGGCAAATACTCCAAATAAACAATATGAAATTGTGCTTGAGATTTTATGCTTATATGTAACTATACTATATTCCGGAAATTTGTCATCAACTCATGACTCACACCGTGCCATATTGTAAAAAGCACTATTGCATCGTGAATATTGGCTCTACAATATAAACAGTGTACATAAAGTCAAACCAGATCATTATGGACGTTCTTAAACAAAATGTCAGTCATTAGGAGCGGCCATGTGGCTCTGCTTAGACTCCTGTTTGTTTAAATTAGAAAGAAGAAACTATGGGGATTTCTGAGCGTTCCCATGATCGACCCCCATTGGCGTGGCGTTTGTGTGCGCGCGTGCGTGTGGAAGCGTGTATGTGACTTTAATCTGAGCTGCTGTTATGTCATGCTCCTTGTTGCCGTGGCGTTGCCGTGGTCTTGCCGCGGCGCGTTCCCTCCTCAATCCCACTGTCATTTGGCAGATGTCACTCTCCATTTACGTCCCGGCTCCGAGCGCCTCTCTCCGCACACTCACACAGACAAAGGCATACTCACAGGTACACAAGCAACTTTCTGGTCTGATCCAAATCAAACTGGAATTAGAGTCATTGTTTATTTTTACATGTGTCAGTGTGAGATGAATTATACGAGCGAAGAGCCAGGGTTTTCTTAAGGCCTATTAAATTGCATTCATGTTTTTTGACTCAAATACTCAAAGCGTGCTACAACTAGGATTTGTTTAAAGGCGTTATCAAGAAATTCTTAATGATATTTTGTCATCTATAGAAATATATGACCATAAGTGACAATGTTTTTCACATTTTTTTCAACAATTTAAAGCCCCGCTGCTTAACTTTTAAGCCAAGAGAACAGACTATAATAAAAGTCACTGTAAAACAGAAAAATGCGTCCTTATAATGAGCAGGCTTGCATCTCCGCAAACCTGACTTGTACTTGGCCCGGAGAAGGGCCTCCACCCGCTTGTCTCCTTTGGCTATTATATTCTACAGCATGGCACAAATTGTATCTATATCCATGGAGAATGCACTGAAGTACAGTTTTAACTTTCTGTTTCCATGTGATATGCCACCTCCGGAAAGTTATGTGGTGTTGTTTTAAATACACAAAGAATCACTTTTCCATTTCTTTGCTTTTAATAATTATTTAAGGGAGCAACTTGTGTATAGTGATGTATGTTTAAAATAGGTAATTCCATCTCCTGATAAAATAGTTTAAAGAAGACCTATTGTGCTTGAGCCTGATAATCTATGACACCCGTGGATTATGTTATAATTTGCACGTTTTAAATCGCAATAATCATCTAAAACAATTTAATAAAAGAAACAAGCCCGCTGACTTCTGCGCTAGAAAACTGCGGTGCCCAATGGGAGCTGTCGTAGCTGTAAACGTCATCACAACAAACGGCGGTGCCAATGGGAGCTGTCGTAGCTGTAAACGTCATCACAACAAAGAGCCGTGGAGCCGTCAGCCCCACTATACATAACTGCACATTACACTATGCTGATTTTTTTTCATTTGTACCAAAATGACTAAATGACGTTGCCGAATCCCGCACGTATCATTGATTATGAAAATAACACTGGAGAACGTAGTAAGTACAGAGCAGTGGGCGTGTGCCAGTGGTGAAAACGGGGTTGATCTGCAATATGGCGCAATTAAAGACTGCTCAAACATACACAAATCACTCCAAAAACAACTTTGAGAGTGTAAATGGTAAAAAGGAAACAACTATAACAGCTCTAAAAAATCTATTTTGCAGGATAGGTCTGCTTTAAAAACTTCTATTTAGTCATAGCAGATGTTTTGCTGTGGCACTGCTGGAAATTACCATCTAGACTTGACTTTGTACCTATGTATTGTCTATTATTCAACAGCACTTTCTAGTCTCACACGTTGCTTTCTCACAATGACCGCCAATGTTTACGTCTCACTTCCACATACATCTGTCCACTCCGTACAACATCCCCGGCTCTACGTATTGTCCGCTCAAATCACCTCCGAAATCCATGGAAATTGACATGTATAACAAATAACATAAACACTCACTTCTCAGAGGGGGAATTCTCCTGCTTGGGTACACGGCTCAGTTCTGGCCCTCCTACAATCACTAAACAAACATCCTGTCCGGACCCTCGCATGTCCCGGGCCGTTCCACACGTCGCCCCGTGCTTTGGAAAGTGTCTGCAGTTAGCCATTTTATTGTAAGTAACAAGTGGAGTTACAAAGTGAAGGTGGAATTGGCCCGCAGACTCCGACAGTGGAAAAGCAACACTTGGACAAATTACATTCAAATCCATAAATATTAAATGCAAAATGTCAGGTTAAATGTAGGTGGTCAATGTTCCACTTTTCACTATACTGTATAATATTCGTTTTTTGTTTTTTTTGTTTCGACAGAGTGAGGTGTTGATTGAATGCAGAAACAAGGATCTTTTTTGGCATATGGCTTGTGTGTCCAAACCTACATGTCTGTTATCTAGGCTATAATAAAGTTTGATATATGATTTCATTGAATAGCTGACATTTTGTAATACTAGTTACGGCATAGACTGTATAAAGAAGTGGACTAAGTGAGTGTGACGTCACCCATAACGTTTAGCTCCAGTCAAATGAAGCTCATCGAGGCTAGCGGTCATTTGGAGCCAGGTTCCATATTTGGAATTCCGACCACGAGTATCACAGCAACCAAAGAGCCAATCTGGACCAAAGTTGAGGAAGGTAACCCCCTCTTCCCTCACTTCCACATACATCTGTCCACTCCGTACAACATCCCCGGCTCTACGTATTGTCCGCTCAAATCACCTCCGAAATCCATGGAAATTGACATGTATAACAAATAACATAAACACTCACTTCTCAGAGGGGGAATTCTCCTGCTTGGGTACACGGCTCAGTTCTGGCCCTCCTACAATCACTAAACAAACATCCTGTCCGGACCCTCGCATGTCCCGGGCCGTTCCACACGTCGCCCCGTGCTTTGGAAAGTGTCTGCAGTTAGCCATTTTATTGTAAGTAACAAGTGGAGTTACAAAGTGAAGGTGGAATTGGCCCGCAGACTCCGACAGTGGAAAAGCAACACTTGGACAAATTACATTCAAATCCATAAATATTAAATGCAAAATGTCAGGTTAAATGTAGGTGGTCAATGTTCCACTTTTCACTATACTGTATAATATTCGTTTTTTGTTTTTTTTGTTTCGACAGAGTGAGGTGTTGATTGAATGCAGAAACAAGGATCTTTTTTGGCATATGGCTTGTGTGTCCAAACCTACATGTCTGTTATCTAGGCTATAATAAAGTTTGATATATGATTTCATTGAATAGCTGACATTTTGTAATACTAGTTACGGCATAGACTGTATAAAGAAGTGGACTAAGTGAGTGTGACGTCACCCATAACGTTTAGCTCCAGTCAAATGAAGCTCATCGAGGCTAGCGGTCATTTGGAGCCAGGTTCCATATTTGGAATTCCGACCACGAGTATCACAGCAACCAAAGAGCCAATCTGGACCAAAGTTGAGGAAGGTAACCCCCTCTTCCCACCCACACCGCTCGTTTAGCACGGGGCAGGCGCTTAGCAACGCTGTCAATCAAACCTGTTGCTAACATTAGTGGGAGCGACCTTGAGGAAAGAAGGCAGCTCTTATTAATGCTCATATCTTGAATTACGGACTCAATAGCGAAATAAAAATACCAGGATCATGTAGAGCGGGTTAATATGAACATTTTAAGACCAAAATGACAAGCCTGACAGCAGCATTTATTTTTCTAATGTAAAGTGAATTGGAGCCAGAGTTGATGAAGCCGGAAGCGCAGCCCATGATCGCTTCCTGTTTGGAATGCGGCGGCTAGCGGGGTAGCTATGTCCATTTTTATATACAATGTATGAGTTACGGTGAACACAGATCTGCATATTTGTATTTGATTTGCATATTTTCAGGTCACTTCCCGCATGTACATTATATATACTTGGTCTAAACAGCTCAGGATTGTGTCGTCATAGATCATGGAATTTTTATGTATCTTAATGTTAAACCGATGGAGATTGCTTAGATGCTACTAAGCTTACCGTTCATGGCACTATTGGTGTTTTTCAGATTCTGGAATGTGATGATGTCATACTCTCAGATTGGGGGGGCAAAAGACAGTTTCCCCTATTGATTACATTGTATTTTGCTATGAAATATTCAAAAATTAAATGTTGAACCTGATCATTTTATTTGGTGACAAGGCCCAAGAACTCACTGCATTACAACAAAAACCTGCATTTGAACAATATTCATTTTAGCTGCCCCCCATCTGTATTAAATATTATTGGCCTATAGAATGTGGTGATGTCATCTGAAACCCAGCAATAGTGTGATACATGTATGACCCATGCTGCTTTTTGGGATGTTCCATGGCTCTTTTGAGGTTGAGTGGGGTAACGAATATCCCAAAATAAACTCCATTAGGCGTGGAAATCAAACTCAGGACTTCACCAGTAACTCAGGGCAACAGTAGCTCATTTGGGAGAGTGTTTGTCCACTCTGTCCAAAGGTTGGCGGTTCGAATCCTCCTCTTGTCATGAACATCACTGGTTGAGCGGTCAGATCCACTGACCCACAGGTTGGCGGTGCGATTCAAACTCTCGAAGATGAATTCTGTTGTTATGTCCTTGGGCAAGATGCTTAACTCCCAGTGTCTGCGAACGCTGATGTATGAATGGGTGAATAGTTCCTTGACGTAAAGCGCTTTGAGTGCCTTGAAGGTGGAAAAGCGCTATTTACCAAAATTGCTCACTGTTCACTGTATGTTGCAACAGGAAGGGCATGTGGCATAAAATCCTCTTATGTCACAGTTTAAGAAATACCCTTTGACAGGACAGACCCCACTGGATTAAGTAGAAGAAAAAAAAAATTGCTTCAATACTGATCAGGTGTAGCCTTTGTCTAGTCCTATCTCATCTCTGACTGTGTGTGAGGTGTCCATGAGATGAGTTGAGTTTGTCAGATGCCTGGGTCCACCGCTCAGGGCCATTTGTCATTGGTGGGATTCATTATACATGTCCCTGTACCCCCCAGCGGCCGGTGTGATCACAAGTGACCCCCCTGACAGCCACAGCACCTTCATTATGTCAGCGCAGCACCCTGTCAGTCCGGCCACTCTCTAACTGTCTGGGTGACACCCCTGGGTGGGACTCCAATCTCTCATCCGGAGGCCTGGCTGTCTGTGGAGCTGTCATGCTGTGTGTAGTGTGCATCTGTCTGCTGTCTGTGTGGGGCAGCACTGTCTTTACCTATAGCCTATGTTAGCTTAGATCTCATCTCTGTAGTTCAGATATCAGTGTTAAGCTGCATCAATACATAATGTTACATGCATATAGAGGCATTTGTTTACATTGCATGGAGATGAAATTGGAATATAGTGGACAAATAATAGTTTTATTTGTTTGTTTGCTTGTTTGTTTGTTTAGTTCTAGACTTAACTTCAGGCATAACTTTCTATGAAGGTGTCATCTGGTGAAAGGTTGCCCTCCCTTTCCCCTTGTGGTTGCCCTCTCCTGACTCCCAGTGTGATCATTCCAGATAACACATTGGACACTGTTGAACTATTATTTCTCCCTCCTCCATTTTCTAATCAGCAATTATTTAATTATGTCCCATTAGCAGGAGGGTGTAGCCGCGCGGTCGCCCTGGGCGTTTAGCCCCTGCTCTCTGTCAGGGGGAGACCCCGAGGGTCCTGGCGAACGCCTATGATTAGTGTTGCATCTGCAGAGAGGTGACAGAATCCCTCTTCAAATATTTTGTCTTCATTTTACGGCTCTGAGATGCAATTATGGAGCAGCAGTTCATTACACAGTGGCACGGTGCTTCATGTTTTATGCATGGAGACTATTTAGGCCCTTTATTAACGAGCTGGCTCTGAGCGTCCTGTACCAGGCTGCAGTCTGCGCTGTGACCACTGCTGTGGACGGGAGAGTGTGATCACACCCCGAGAGGGAGAAGAACAAACAAAGATGAAAAACACAAGTGCAGTAAAAGTGAATGAAACAGGGAGAGTGGTCAGTGCAGTGGTCAGTTCACCGGCGTAACCCTTTCATCCCGGCCCCGGCCCCGTAATACAGCGCAGAGTGGAGAGGCGGGCACGTCCAGGCGCGGCTTAAGCCTTTAGATTGAAGGGGCGGGGGCAGTAGGGGTGACTAACTGCACCTCCCCGAGCTCAACAAACTCCATCTGCATCCAACATTGAGACAGATGAGGCCAATTTGGCTCCTTACATTTCTGCGCTGTGATGGATGTGGGGTGGCTGTGCACGAGGAGAGTGAGGGGAGAAGGGTGAGGGAGGAGAGGGGGACACAGGGCCATGTCCTGGGTGTGAGAGAGGAAACTCAGGAGTCTGAAATGGTTTACTGGCATTCCACTGCTTTATTCACAAAAAGGAGTAATACAATTAGGAGATCATAAATGAGCAAGGCCTGGTCTAATACAGCAGGCAAAAAGTGTGATGTGGAGCCAATGTATCCAACGAGAAAATGCTGACTCTGAATGGACCATTTACTATGATTGTGAGAGTGAATGCTGGAACTTGTCACTATGGTTTAAGTCTGGTAACTGCGGCCACCTGCAACAGGACTAAACAAATAAGAATGAACTTTATCAAAACAGTACATTCCTCCAGAGTAAAACATATAATAAATGGTGTAGATAGATTTTTACCGTCTTAAAACGCGAAAACAAAACTAGTTCATTTGAAACGGTTTGCAGTGGTCCAAAGTTATTCCTCATTTACCTTATGCATTCCAAACACCCTTATCACCGCTATGAGTTTACACTCTTTTCAGACACCAGAGCGGAGTTTGCGGTCACGGCAATGCAAACAACAACTACCATGCTAACCACGCACTTCCCGATTATCTGACAATACTCCTCGTTTACCTTATACATTCCAAACCCCCTGTTCACTGCTATGAGTTTATAGGCTTTTCAGACACCACAGCGGAGTTTGCAGTCACGGTAATGCAAACAACAACTAGCATGCTAACCACACACTTCCTAATTATCTGATAAAGCACTTTATTAGATGCAGACAGTATGCAGTGGACTTATTTTGACCTCAAGAGCTGCATATACGATATACGTACTTCCTCACATACATGAAAAGAAATTGGTTACAACTGCTTTAGTACAGTATATAATGTTGCGAATTTCTTGTGCCAAGTGTAAGACTCCCTAAATATTCTTTCGGAACAAGAACGCAGCTGATTGAGCCAGTAGCAGTGGTAAAAGTCTGCAGTCTAAATACACTCACTCGTGATTACCACAAAGTAAACAAGTGTTTTAGCATGCTCCAGTGCACTCTCACAAATACACTTTTTATGTGGTGAATTACATCTAAGGAGCCAGGTAATATTGCCCAGAAGCCTGTAAGTGACTGATGTCCCCTTTGCCTCTGCTCCATCTGTGCCGCAGCCTGTGATAAGAACTCCCATCCTCGCACAGCATAAATATTTTATCAAGTATAATGGAAATTGTCAAATCAATCTAATTGTGTAATGCATTATGAAGACATCAAAGTTAAACAAAGCACATATGCTATCATTTCTTTTAACGACCACGCC
>KN486700.1:0-20711 GCA_000787095.1 Periophthalmodon schlosseri
TGAGTAAAAGTTTTGATTCCTCTTCCCTCTGTGAGCAAGTGTGAAGTGACTTGAGCTTTATGTTGAATATGAAATGATCTGAACATTCATGTTCCTGGCAGCTTCAGATATGATTTAGTTGTTCAAATTTTTGTCGTCTATTTTTGGAAAATTCCAGATTTTATGCAGTGCTTTTTTAAATGTTGTGTTGTTCCCAGGGGAGTCGACCGAGGGGGGCAAAGGGGTCTGCTGTCTCAGGCCCCAGGGTCTTAGGGCCCCAGAATTCAAACCTCTTCTTACTCATTCATATTAGAGGGGGGCCCATGTGAAATTTCTGTTGATGGGCCAATTTTCTGATCTCTGTTCTAATGTTGTTTCCTCATCAAAAACAGACCTGGAGTTGTGTTTTGTTTCATTCACACATGTTTAACACAGAAACCCTGCATATTTACAGAAACAGAAAAAAACTCAAGTGCTCCACTGTGTTTTTAAACTAGAATAATTTGGATAATTTCAGCCCTGGAATTGCCAATTTCTACTGAACCAAAGGCAAAAGGGGCTGTTAATTGGAAAACTACCACTTCATGACATCACAAAGTGGAACAGAGCATTTTGAGCTTTGGAGATGTAGACAGACTAATAACAGTAAAGTAAAGTGTTACTCAAACATGTGTGAATGAAACAAAACATAACTCCAGGTATGTTTTTGAGGAGGTAACAGCATTAGAACATGGTTTAAAGCTCACAAATGTTAGCTAAAGACAGTTACTTTCACCATTACTCTTAGTTTGTACTTCTTCTTGAGTAATACCACTTTAAAGTAACGGCACTTTATAATTTTGGCTACTCTACCCACCTCTGGCCTCAAGAACCAAAAATGTAAACGTGAAAGATATATGCCTTACGCAACAACTGCTTCTTCTTTTCTTGTTGGGAAAAGTCTGTGATTGATGCTACATGGAAAAAACGCTTCCCTTAGGACACCATCTTACTCAGCGTTTTGCCTGCCCGTTCTGCTCTTTGTTCGAAGTCTTCTGTTGAACTCAATACGGCTGCAACGCTTTGCTCCTAACTACTAATTGATGAGATTAAGGAAACTGTGTGTTATTCCACAAAAGTCGTTTGGCACAGGCTTTTGGCAGCTCCCCATGCCAAGGGTTAGAAATCTGACAGACAAGGTTGTTTTTGTAGGTCTCGTCAATGCATTTTTCCTCCTCCAACATGTGCAGAAGTAATTACACGCACACTATTTCCTTTGTCAGTGCAGACGTTTAGCTTTTAGCATTAGCAACGTATTAAAACGATTTCCACGAGTGTCATAGAGATTTACTATAAAGAAACGATATAAAGTGAATTGTGGGATTAAGCATGTGAAAGTTTTTGTGGGATAACTTATGAGATGGGCTTAAGTTCTAATGAACCATCAAGTAACTGGGCAAGAATTCAAGAGCTGAAAGGAATTACAATGGGTTTAAGTCTAAAAGAGGCTAGACTTTTGGAAACTACAGACCACCACCAAGGCATGAGAGCCCTGACCTGAACTTGGGTTTTTGTAGTCCAAGGTTAAAAGCTGGTGGATTTGGTGTAGTAAAGTGGGCTCCTTACTACAAGCTTCTGTCACTGTGAATTTTAAAGGGCCCATATTACTCTGTTTTCTGATCTCTGTTCTAATGTTGTAACTCCATACCTGGAGTTGTGTTTCATTCACACATGTTTAACACACAAACCCTGCATATTTAAGGTGAGTTCTTCTCTCAAATGGAAAACGCTCTGTTCCACCTTGTGATGTCATGTGGCAATACAGGAAGTGCTCCACTGTGTTTTTAAACTCTGTAGACCTTCATTAGAATCCTTTAGATGATTTCAGCCCTGGTAATGCCAATCTCTACACCACTGAACTAAAGGTAAAAGAGCTGTTAACTTGAAAACTACTGCTTCCTGACATCACAAAGTGGAACAGAGCATTTTGAGCTTTGGAGACGCAGCCATCCTAATAATCCAGGATTACTCAAACATGTGTGAATGAAACAAAACACAACTCCAGGTATGTTTTTGACGAGGTAACAACAATATAACATGGCTTAAAGTTCACAAAAGTCAATTTTAGAACTTTAATGTGTAAATTCTGAGAATTCTGAAAAATTAAAGGCACACTATGCCTTAGCCACTATAACTTTTCCAGTAGAGGGTATACACACCCGTTCCTTGACTTCATGGAGATGTTATTGCTTTTTATTAGAATATTCCACAATATGGAATTAAATGTATCTCCATACACACAAGAAGGCAATGCTACCAGGCCTAGTAACAAGTCAGATCTGTGGATAGGCAACGCCATTCGGTAAGAATGCGTTTTCAAGTTATTTTTGAGCAATTAAAACCTATAACAAAAAAAGTTAAAGTAGATATGTTTAATGCCATACTGTGCAACATTCCAGGCAAAGTAATAACATCTCCATGGAGACAAGCAGCTAGCGGATCTCTCCATCAAAAATGTTCCATAGTATACGTTTAACTTTCAGGAGAACTTGAACCAGACAAGTTTGGAGATAAAGTTTGTTTTTTTCTCAAATGATTAATATATACCAGACGATTTCCTGCTGGACGATCCTTGGCCCTGTCTTGCAATGGTTAAGCCTTTTTTTTTTTAGACATACCTGGATTTAGATAGAATTCCAGATAAAACACGAATACCTTTTTCACGTCTCCAAACTGGGCAGTATTTCAACAAACCATACCCGTGAAATCCATCTATTTTACCCTGAAAATGATAAACATAAGGCAGCACTTCCTGATGTCGTGTGTGGTGTTCCAGCTCAGTAACCTTTACCAGCCCACTTGACCTCCAAGGGGGACTTTCACTTTTCCCAAAACTTCCTCCCAACCCAAACACCCCTTTCACCCTGGACTCCCCTGGCCCTCTCCCCCTCCTCTTGGTGTCCCTGTACATTCTTACACTCACATGCTCTTACAAGGAGAATTGTTTCAGCCCTCGTCCCTCTCTCTGCTCCATACACCCCACCATCTGTTGAGCACTCTCCCAGCTGTTGGCCACTCTCTCTTCTGCACTTTGGCCAAATAACAGCCCTACGAGCCGGTGACACGCACAGACACGGGACCAGAAATTACACACAACCCCACGCAGGTAATTAGAGGTGGGTTAACGTTCTCATGGTTAATATGGTGGTACATCTGTCAACCCAGGTCGTAGACACATGCCGGCGGTGACTGACTCGTGACCTGGTGAGCTAATGAAGCCGTCTGGCCATAATGTTGACAAGAATAGTCATTTTTGAGTATTTTACTAGCGGAGGTGGGAGGAGTATTCAGAATAAAGCAGCACTAGACAGAGATAGTAGTTTTTTTTGTAAAATAATACTACTAAATTGTGTTGTATACAGAACATTTCATATTATAGAAATTAATTATATTGGTCACATTTTTATATAGCACTTTTCCAACTTCAAGGCTCAAAGCGCTTTACATCAAGGAACCACTCACCCATTCACACATACACACACTCATACACCAGTGTACACAGACACTGGGGGCGAGGTGGGTTCAGGGACCGGCCTCCTGATGGACCCAGAGTCAGGACTAAACATTGGGAATCAGCGTTTGAGTTTTGTGCAGCTAAAACCTGGAACAGTCGTCCTGAAGATGTGAGACAGGCCTCTACTTTGACAATGTTTAAATCCAGGCTCAAAACGTTAAATTTATGATGATTATTTATGTTTTGATTTGTTGTATTGTGATTTTCATGTCTTTCTTATTCTGTAAAGCACTTTGAATTACCTTGTGTACGAATTGTGCGATACAAATAAACTTGCCTTGCCTTATGTGTCTTGCCCAAGGACACAACGACAGTATTCATCTGTGGGAGTTGGAATCACATCGCCAACCTGTGGGTCAGTGGATCTGACTGTTCTACTAATGATGTTTATGTTGAGAGCGAGATTTGAACTGCCAATCTTCATCGCCAACCGTGGGTCAGTGGATCTGACTGTTCTACTAATGATGTTTATGTTGAGAGCGAGATTTGAACTGCCAATCTTCGGATCAATGGACAAACACCAACTGAGCTACTGTGGCCATTAGTCTTTTCACGCTTTTCCAGATGCTCAAAGTCGCTTTGCAGTTTTGTGCATTATTCATTCACTATGGCCACAGCTGCCCTGGGGCGGACGGACTGAAGCGAGGCTGCCAATCTGCACCATCGGCCCCTCCCACCACCAACACTCACGCACCACTGTGGCACCTGGTATTCCCAGTGGTCTCCCATATTAAAGTGCAATTTAAACACAATAAAAAAGCATGTTATAGTAACTCAGTTGGTAGAGTGTTTGCCCACAGAGCTGAAGGTTGGGAGTTCGAATCCCGTTCTTGAAGTAAACATCATTGGTTGAGCTGTCAGATTTAGGTTGGCAGTGCGATTCCAGCTCCCGCAGATGAATGCTGTTGTTGTGTCCTTGGGCAAGACATTTAACCCACTTCACCCCTAGTGTCTGTGTGTGAATGGGTTTGTTGATGTAAAGCGCTATTTACCATTTACCATATAAAATAATACAAAAATTTACATAACAACTGAATCAGCCAGAAATTTGTCTAAATAAAACAGCTTTAAGTCCAATTTTAAACATCAGTGTGAGTGTTTTTATAGCAGGTGGCAAAACGTTCCTTAGGAGAGGGGGCCTAGTTCATGAAAACACCTTCACCAGATTGGGGCTGTATTTGTAGAACTTCTTACACAATCCACAATGGGCGGTGGTTAGTGCTTCAGCAAGAAGTTCCAGAGTTTGCATGCTCTCCCTCCTTTTTACTAAAAACATGTACAATAAAATATATAAATAAGTGTATCCAGTGGAGTCGACGAGGGAGGCAACGGGGTCTGTTTTCCCAGGCCCCAGGGTCTTGGAGGCCCAGAATTGGACCCTCTTCCTGTTAACTTATATTAAAGAGGGGCCTGTGTCAGGCTTCTTGCCCCGGGCCCCCAATTTATGTCGACGGGCCTGGATGTATCTCTATTACAATAACTATGCACTGCTGCTACTAACATGATTATTAAAATACTGCCATCAGTCGTATCTTTTCTCTCAAGTAAAGTACACAACCAGTCAAAAGTTTGAGGTTTAAAAAGAGAGAGGGGCCACAGTTTTCTAATGTAAAGTGAATTGGAGCCGATGGAGCCGGAAGCGCGTCCATGCTCACTTCCTATTCGGAACGTGGTGGCTAGCAGGTTAGCTATGTCCATTTATATATACAGTCTATGGTCCAAACTTTTGACTGCTAATGTAAATACACAAAACGAGCATTGAAAACTCAGGTAAAAGTGTCATATTATTTTAGCTGACATCTGAGTGACTCCACATTGCTTCTTCTCTTCATTATTCAGACCCGCTGACTTTGGCTTGTCTCTGAGCCAAAGCTAAAACTTTCCACTCTTCATTTACAAGCTGTTACTGTATAATGAAATGTTTAACCTGGCTGTATAGTTTCCACCAAGCACGACCTTTTAAATGAGACACTACCTCCTCAGCTTTAAAATCACTTACGAAACAGTAGTGTGTAGTCAATAGAGATAACTATCTAACGGGAGCGAGGCCAGTATAACTATTGCGTGCAGTGCCAGCGAATATAAAGTCAAGTTTACAATGCATCTCAAACGGGGAACAAAAAGGTATTTTAAAACGCTCTAGCTTTAAAAGTTTACTCCATGAAACGGGATAGCGTAGAAGCAAGCTGCTCCGCGCGTTATGTAAGCTTATATCATATGGAAAGACTTAGTAATACTGCCATTGGAGCATTCAACTTTTCGTCAACCTCGCCAATGTCGTTGTCAGAAGCGTTGACGTCACTTATTTTTGGGGTTTATTGATAATCTCGTAGACGAAGGGGAACGCCACATGTAGCAGAGGGGTTTTTTTTTGTGTGTGAGCTGATCTGTGGTTGATTAGAGAGCTGTGTTCTTCTATGGCCGGTCCTGACTGCACAATGAAGCCATTAGTGAACATCTGGGTGTCGATTCCCCGTATCTGCCCGACTATGATGAAAGAAAGTGTAGTAAAAGACAAAGTTAGGCTTTGCTAATATCTTCACTTCAGTAAATCAAAAATAAAGGCAGTGGGCAGTTACAAGCGGTAAACACAAGTCTGAAACCTTGCATTCAGCCTTCGAGATACTGTATACTTTTTTCTTTCTTTATCGTTATTTAAACAGGGGAACCCAATGAGATCACCACACTCTCCTTTTCATGGTTGCCTTGTTCAAAATACAATACAAACAAAAACAAAACAAATACATATATAAGTTCATATAAAACATTACAAACAGGTGCAGGCCGCAGTATAAAAGGAGCTCAGCTGGTAGAGTGTTTGTCCACTGAGCCAAAGGTTGGCAGTTTGAATCCCGCTCATGACATAAACATCATTGGTTGAGCAGTCACATCCACTGACCCACAGGTTGGCGGTGCGATTCCAGCTCCCGCAGATGAATACCGTCGTTGTGTTCTTGAGCAAGACACTTAACCGGTCTGTGTACACTGGTGTATGAATGTGTGTGTGAATGGGTGAGCGGGTTCCTTGATGTAAAGTGCCGTGAAGGTTGGAAAAGCGATGTGTGAAAATGTGACTGTTTACCGTTACCATATTGTATACTTTTTGAAAATATTGCAAGATAAAAGGAGGGTACGTCACCTGCTATTACTTTATCCAGAATATTCCACAATATGACATTAAACCATAGACTGTATAAAGAAGTGGACCAAGTGAGTGTGACGTCGCCCACAGCGTTCGGCTCCAGTCAAATGAAGCTCATCGAGGCTGGAGCAGTTATAGCGGTGAATTTGGAGACGAGTTCCATATTTGGAATTCTGACCGTGAGTATCATAGCGAGCAAAGAGCCAATCAAGAGTGAAGCTGGTGGAGGTAATGCCCCTTTCCGCCTGCACCGCTGGTTTGGCGGGGAGCAGGTGCTTAGCAACGCTGTCAATCAAACCTCAGAAAAAGAAGGCACCTGATTTGTCTGTTGTGAATGTTCATATCTTGATTTGGGGACAAAATAGTAAAATTAAAACAACAGGATCACGTAGAGCGGGTTAATACGAACATTTTAAGACCAAAATGACGAGTCTGACAACAGCAGTTACAGCAGTTCCTATTTGGAACGCGGTGGTTAGAAGGTTAGCTATGTCCATTCATATATACAGTCTATGCATTAAACATAACTTGTGTTTATTCAATTACAGGTTTTTATTGGTGAAAAATAGTTGCGTTCAGTCGTATTGTGAACAAGGCCATCCCTCCACAGATCTGACCTGTTACTTGGCCCTGGCGGCGTCACCTGCTTGTCTCCATGGAAGGGTTAGGGTTAGGGTTAGGGTTAGAACAGAAGTTTAATGCCGTACTGTGGATCATTCCAGGCAAAGCAGTAATATCTCCAAGGAGACAAGCAAGATGCAAACACTCCTCCAGAAATATATACAGTAAAACAGGGAATTATCATTTTAATACCGAACAGATTTGAAGTGTTAAAAACATCCCCGGCGTGGTGTCATGAACAGATTTGAAAAAAGTGTCATTACTCAAGATTTATGAATGAAATGGAATGTAGTCCATTTAATCCATTTGCACCAATGCCAGACTTTTGATGCATCTTTTGACGCAAAATGAGTAGTAAAAGATTTGTTTATTATGTTGATTTATGATCCTGTCTCAAACCCAGCATCTCAACAGTTTCCTGGAAGAAGGTAAAGAACATCTGGTTCATGCATTATGACCCCAAAGATGCAGTTGATGGCAAACTCAGAATGGATCACATGATTCAGCAGGGACAAGTGCATTTGATGAACAAACGCAAGAATTTGACCTCGAGCAGTGAACCAACACAGATCTTTGTAGTACTTTTAAGAAAGCCTGAATCATGTTTTTGATTAACCGCAGTGTTTAAAGTGACTGGCACGCTTAGCTGGGAGTTTCCAAGTGACTCTGACCTGTGGATGTCCCCTGTATGGACATTGTAACTGCCTAGTGTAATGTCCTTTTTACACATCCCAGGTTAATATATGCAGGCTGGCTATCTCAGTGGGACCGGAGGTAGGAACTGTTCTGTCTTCAGTAGCATCCCCCTGCTCCCTAAACACTAAACCATATGTGGGTTCTGACTCAGACCAGGCCGCACTATGGAGGGGGATATAGTGGGGTACTCCAGGGGCAGTGTGGGCGAGCGGATTGGACAAACAGAGAAGTGTTTTTTGAAAGATCTGGTTTCTTTTGTGAGGTGGCTGGAAAAGAAATAAGTCTCTGTTTAATTTATGGTAATGCGGCCAAATTTTGATTATACTGAAAGAGAGTTCTTCACACACATCCATCTTGTGCCACTAGATGGAGTTGTGAGCCAAAGAAGTTGCAAGTCATCCCTGGCCAAATACAAGAATAAAGTCTCAATTGTTGTATTGTTGTTCAGATGTTGTGGTTTTTTTCCACATGTGAAAGAGCAAGGAACTAAAGTAAACAGCTAACAAAGGCTGTTCAGTTGTGTAGCTTTAAAGAGGAGGCATTCTGCAAAATCGACGTTTTGGAGCTTTCTCCCATGTTATAACGCTGTTCCCTCATCAAAAACGTGCCTGAAGAGGTTTTAGATGTCATCCATGCATGTTTGAGTAATTTAGCGATCTCTACTTGGCTCTATCCGAACCCTCTTTACGGTTAGCTTTAAGATTTGTTCAAGGCTCCGCCCACAGGCCCACGTCACCCGTGCTCCAACGCGACAATTTTCCATAAATATACAAAAACATGATACAAAACTGTACGCTACAACTTCACAAACCTGACGCGATGTGCAGTAGTTTCATCGATGCGATTGTCATGTGACAGCTCTGTGAAGGGGGAGCGACTTTTGACTTTTGAAAGTGAAACTTATAAAACATGTTAAAACGTTGTTTTCGGCAAACTTTGCATTTTCAAAACAAAAAAAGCTAACATGGTGATCTAAATATGTCATGTGTTAGCAGTTAATACCCCACAGAAGTTAAATACCCCCTCTATAACCTCATCCACGTATAGTGCCACCTGGTGTTGAGCTGTCTCATCCATGTATAGTGCCACCTGGTGTTGAGCTGTGGGTATGAGCATAATTTCCCCTTTTGTCTTTAGATTAGCCCTATAGCAGGATTTTCGCTAAGACTCTGATGTAGTCTGTAATCAGTTCCAATTGGATTGGGCAAATTTATGTCTGCTGGTTATGTAACGAGATTAATAGAGCTTTGAGGCGCCTCACATGGCTCTTTATAAACTGCAAACTTATATTTGAGCGCCGGACTGGCCTCAATAAGGTCTTTTGTGCTTTTATAGGCTGCTTTTAAATTTAGCCCGTGACCCCTGCTCCGCTGAGTTTACAGTAAATATAGTTGTGCGCACGGCTCGTACAGTAGTGCAGACAGGGGCATCGATGACAAGCCAAGGCCGTATCTGTGATGTCACGAGTCAGTAACCGGTGAAATCCAACACCACCAGCTGTAGGAGTTGTGTTGGGGTGAATACGGATCCCCTCGCATCAGTGCAAGTCAAGGCACATAGCAGGAACCACCGCCTGGAGGGAAAGACGTGCGCTCTGGATCTATTGGCGTTGGAGAGCCCTCGCGCTGACTCTTCTGCAGAGACTCGGAGCTGCAACAGTCTCCGCTTTGCTCAGAAATAGCATTATAACGGCGAGCATCAGAGCGCGCGGGACCCGAGAGCTTTGAGAGACATCCCCACCTCGGACTTTACAATGCGATGAGGGATTTTTGACAACGGCCACTTTGTGCGTCCTTTGGCCCGTACCAAAGCGCTGTCCCATGTTCAGGTATCTCTATACGTGTGATTCTGTTTTCACCCAGATCTCTGCTGCCTGGACAAATGCATACAAATGCATTTAGGAGCTCAACGGACAAGGAGTGGACACGTTTCCGCGGCAGCGACGTAAGTGAGCAATTGTTGAAATGGCATGCAGATGTGAAAGTATCTTTGCTCATTTCCTACTTAAATAGTTCTCATGGCTGATGGTCATTCAACATGGCAAAGCATAGACTGTTTCTGTTCGGGAGTTTTCCCTCAAAGCGGCGCCAATTGACTCTAATTCACCCCGTGTTCTCCATTACATCTTTTAGTGTTTAAGTAGTTCTTTTAGATGGAAAGATTTTGTACTTATCCGGTCAGATCGGGCTCTTATTGTGTGGCTCTGTCGGTGTTTGTAAGAGATCCTGTAATAGCCATTCATCTGAACTGCATGAACTACATATCCCATGATAATTGTGCATTCCACGGGATCTGGCTGCATGTTTCTGGATTTGTAAACCACAGACACTTTGGGCTGATGGGCTGTTTTGTTCTGCGCTGCTCTTGATAAATGCAGCTGACAATGAAAAACAGTTCACATTTGGCTTTGAACGTCTCTGGAATCCTGTTCAGTAATGTGTGTACCATGTGTCCACCGCTCACCAGTCTGCTTTATTTATCAAACTCATAACTGTGATAAGCCTGGAATGGAGCAGAAATGGGTCATAACTTGGACGCAGTGCCGAATCAGCATGTTTGTAATAATGTCATGTTTGCTGGCTTCATATCAGAGCAGCTCGTTAGTCTGTTGGAGAGAGATTCGAGGATGTCATATAAGCTCTCTAATTGCTTCGTCTTAATGAAGCAGAACCTCTTTAGCACTTAAAGCCAAACATTCCTCATGGAAGTGTGCATTGCTGGCGCTCAGCCTGCCGGCTTCAGGCCCGTTAAATACAGCTGAGCTGTCTACTCCACACAGGACATTTGTTTTGTGCTATTAGAGCTGTGTCCAAGCTGCTGTAGTCTATTATATACACACATGATCTAAACTTCACGCTCCCACAATGCACTTGGTTGTTCTCTGCTCATAGTGTTTGTTCAGTGGAAAACAAAGCAGACCTGAAATCCTGAGACGTTCACATTTTTTGTGTGTAGAAGTGAAAATGAGCCGTATGAGCCTGAGAACAGTCCTCCTTGGATTCTCAGTCTGTGTGTGTATATGTGAATGTGTGTATGTGTATGTGTATATGTGTATGTGTATATGTGTATGTGTATGTGTGTATGTATATGTATATGTGTATATGTGTATGTATAAGTGTGTATATGTGTGTGTGTATGTGTATATATGTATGTGTGTATATGTGCATATGTGTATATGTATACGTGTATGTGTATGTGTGTATGTGTGTGTGTGTGTATGTGTGTATGTGTATGTGTGTATGTGTATATGTGCATGTGTATGTGTATATGTGTATGTGTATGTGTATGTGTATATGTGCATGTGTATGTGTGTGTATGCATCAGTGGTTAACTGGCCCCTGAGCCCCAGACAATCACCCAGTGTTGGGCCAATGCTGCTCCTCACAGGCTCAAACACTTGCTGCGCACATGGGACAGCTCTGGGGTTTCCTTCACTCTCACTGCATGGAACATGAGCACAGATGCTAAAAGACAATATAACCACAAGCAAGTAGCTCATTGTGTCAGCCCAAAACCCGGACAAACAGACGCAGCTTACAGGAGATTCCCAAACCTAAATGCAAATGTTTCACTGTAGGATGCTGATGTTTTTCTGGGTCATATTGTTTATATTTTATTTGTGATGTTGTATGATCAGTTGTCCACTTAACAACTGTTACAAAAGTGAAACCTACACAGAAGAAAGCCTCTCTCTGGTGGAAAGGTAAAGCTCAGAACTAAAATATATCTACAAAACAAACACCTCGAGGCCTCAGATAATGGCATCAGACAATCTCATTTATCAGTTGTTTTAAACCACGCTCTTCAAACTGCTTTTAAAATACCTCCTCTTCTTATGTAAGCCCCTCACCTGTAATTACCCTTTAAAACTAATGCCCTCTCGGCTCACTCCTGCAGCAGACTGTAGGACTGTGTCTGTCACTGCAGCTCACGTCTGCAGATCAAACTAATAAAGACCCTGGAAGTTTACTCACATCCCTTTGTCTGCTGCCGGCCTGTGAGCTGAGTCAATCTTTACTCTGTTCTGCGCTGACCTCTTGACTCTAGGCACCAATTTGAGTGAGAGCTCAAACATGCCCCACACTTGGGCCTTTGTCAAAGAAAATAACGCATTTAAACCTGCTGTAAAACTCCAAATGTTTTATTCACGGATTCTTATGGAAATCCTTTGAAATCCCAAACTCACCTTGGTGATTTTTGGCTGATAGTAACATGAAAGTATGCGTGAAATGTTCCGCAGTAGGGCATTAAACTTATCTATCTAGCATTTATTCCATTGAAAAGCCTTGAAAAGCATGTGTTCTTACTGCGTGTGCGGTTGCCTCCAGAAAGATCAGACCTGTAACTTGGCATGGTGGCGTTTCCTGTTTAGATAGATGGTTTAATGCCATACTCTGGAACTTTCTCGGCGAAGAAATAACATCAAGACAAGAAAGTGGCGCACCCTTCACTAGAAAAGTTACATAGTGCAACTTTAAGGCTTGCTAACTTAAATAAAGTGGTGGATGAAGTACCCAGTTTTGTTTCAAACATGCCCCACACTTGGGCCTTTGTCAAAGAAAATAACGCATTTAAACCTCTGTTGAAATCCAAATGATTTATTCAAGGATTCTTATGGAAATCTTTTGAAATCCCAAACTCACCTGGGTGATTTTTGGCTGATAGTAACTTGGATGAGAATAACACAAGCTTCTTTACGGCTTCCATCCTGATATCGTTATAATCCGGATACAGGTGCCGAAGCTGAAACATGACCAAGGGGAACAAAAATTGGCTGTGAATTGATCACTTGTTCATGTCCAAGAATGTTTTGATAGAGATGGAGAAGCTAAGCAGGCAGGAACAGAGCCCTGCGTTTGGGCTCTACCTCCTGTTGTAGCTTCCATAAGGGATTGGGGGTTTTTTTTTACCTTTATTGGTCTTTAGGTAAAACGGCTGGATGGATGGAGCCTCGCTAGTGTTTTGAATTCCACTGCGTTTGGCCTGTGCTTAATGGAGACATATAGCTGCCAGAGGGGCATATAGAGGGGCAGTTATTCATTCGGCTCACTGTGAAAAACCTGACTACAATAATTAACAAGAAAAGTAATGGCGTATTTAGAATAGCTTAGAATTGAAAGAGGGGGTGTTTTACTTCTATAGGGTATTAAAGAGAGGCGTTTTACTTCTATGGGGTATTAAAGATGGGGGATTTTACTTCTGTGGGGTATTAACTGTAACACATAACATATTTAGATCCTCATGTTTCCTTTTATTGTTTTGAAAATGCTATATTCGCCCAAAACAATCTATTAACATGTTTACAAGTTTCACTTTAGGGTCAGTCTCAAAAAGCCCCGCCCCCTTCACAGCGCTATCACTTTACAATCAGCGTTAATGAAATTGCCACACATCACATCAGGTTTGTGAAGTTGTAGTGTATTGTTTTGTATCATGTTTTTGTATATTTATGGAGAATTGTCGTGTGGGAGCGTGGGTGACGTAGGCTTGTGGGCGGAGCCTTGGACAAATCTTACAGCTAACCATAAAAAGGGTTCGAATAGGGCACATCGCTAAATTACTCAAACATGCATGGATGACGTCTAAAACCACTTGACATATAGTTTTGATGAGGGAACAAGCTCCAAAAGGTCGATTTTGCCGAACACCTCCTCTTTAACAAGAAAAGTAATAACATATTTAGAATAACTTGGAATTCTAAACCCATAAAAGGGTTCGAATAGGGCACATCGCTAAATTACTCAAACATGCATGGATGACGTCTAAAACCACTTGACATATAGTTTTGATGAGGGAACAAGCTCCAAAAGGTCGATTTTGCCGAACACCTCCTCTTTAACGAGAAAAGTAATGACATATTTAGAATAACTTGGAATTCTAAATTGGATTAGTGCAAGATTCCACTGACCTTTTTGTAGTTAAAACTGCTTTTCGGCTCACAGGCCATGTTCTCTGTGACATATTGCTGTTACTCCACCAGCGTTTCAGGAGCTCTGTCTGTATGTTCCTATTACTATTCATTCAAATAAACATTTTGCATACCCATGATAGCATTAGCATAGTAACAGCTATTAGACAAGTTGACTTAAAGGTGAACTATGTAACTTTACTTTTGGGGGTTGTCACCTGCTTGCCTCCATGGAAGAATTATTGCGCTGCATGAAATGTTCCGCAGTAGGGCATTAAACTTATCTATCTATCTAGCATTTATTCCATTGAAAAGCCTTGAAAAGCATGTGTTCTTACTGCGTTGGTCTTGCCTCTAGAAAGATCAGACATGGTGGCCCAGCCTGTTTAGAGAGACACGTTTAATGCCATACTGTGGAACTTTCTCGGCGAAGAAATAACATCTCCATGAAGACAATAAAGTGGTGGACCCCTCACTAGAAAGTTACATAGTGCAACTTTAAGGCTTGCTCATTTAAATGCTGTGGTGGATGAAGTACTCAGTTTTGTTACTTAGGTAAAAGTACAGATACAGAGGTAAAAAGTTACTTGAGTAAAAGTAAAAGTATCACATGAAAAAATCTATTTAAGTAAAAGTATTTAAGTACTTTAAGGGTAAAAAGCAAAAGTATTTCAGACAAATGTTGATAATTTGTTAAAGTGTAGATGTATTGATACTGATAAAAAATGACACATATTTGGTCACAGAAACAATCCAAATCCATTTCTTCATTTTTCTCATGAATTTTGTGTGTTTAGTTTTGCTCATAGCTGAAGCTTGAACTCAAAAACTTTAGTCAGGATGTTACCACGAACGTGGTAAAAATAACCCCTCAAATCATATTAAAAGTACTTTTTACTTTTCAGTCCAGTTCAAAAATGTAGTGGAGTAGAAAGTACAGATACTGCTCTCAAATGTAGTGAAGTAAAAGTAAAAGTATTCACTGTAAAATGTACTTAAGTAAAGTACAGATACCTAAAAATTCTACGTAAGTACAGTACTTTACTACTTGTACTTCGTTACCTTCCACTGCTGTTTAAATGTGTAAACTCAGAGCTGGGGTTACACACAGTCATTTTTGTGAGGTCATTTTCACATTGATGGAGCTTTTAGAATAAACAGTGGCAGGATCCAACAGTAGTGAGTGAATCTTGAGTTACACAGAGGCAGATTGACAGGCTGGACTTCCTCTTTTCCCTCATAAAGAGAATTTAAGTGAATTTGCCACTTTTTTCCAAGCCAAGTTTGCAGAGTCCCTCCTTGGCCCTGAGACCCTCCCTCACAGCTGAATGCGGCATTGTTAAGGGTCCAGGCTCATTGTAACGAGGCTGGAGTGATTCATGGCAGAAGATATCTTTAAGTTGTGATTATTTATAGAACTGACATGACACCCACTCCAAACATAGTGGTATTTCCCTTAGTCAACACAGCCCTGTTTGGAGAGCTTTGTCTGGCCTTCAGCCTTCAGTTTCCATTAACTGGGACTCAGAATCATGTCAAAGTGTGCTGTCAAAAAGCAGAGGTGGGCAGACTAGCGAAAAGTGTACTCGAGTAAAAGAGTAAGATTACTTCAGAATATATTATTACTAGTAGAAGTGAAAGAGCGATGCAAACACAAGTGTCTTTTGTCACTTCTTACTCACAGTGGGAAGAGTAACCTAAAAGTAAAGAGTAACTAAAACATTTACTCAAGTAAGAATACTATTACTTCAGAATCTAATATTACTCAGGTAGAAGTGCAAAGTAGTGCTCCAAGAAATGACTGAAGTAAGAGTAAAAAGTATTTTGGGAAAAGTACGACACAAGTGAAATTGCCTGGGCCTAACGTCTGATTTATAGTTTCAAGGGCAAAACATTAAACATTAAAACTAGTTAATTTTCAAAAGTTAGACCACAGAAATAAGAAAAAAAAATTATATCTGAAAGAGCGGTGCAAGAAACACAAGTGTCTTTTGTCACTTTTTACTCACAGTGGGAAGCGTGACCTAGAAATAAAGAGTAACTAAAACTTTTACTTGAGTAAGAGTACTATTACACTGTACAATATGTTACTCAAGTAAAAGTACTGTTACACTGTTACACTCAAATATATTACTCAAGTACAATAAGTACAATTTTATGAAAAAAGGTAAGTAATCTAAATGAGTAAATGTAACTAAGTACTACCCACCTCTGTCAAAATGGGAGTTTTATAAAGTCTACGAAACTAACACTGTGAATACTCATTTAACAATATGGCAGAAAATGTAAATATTGTACAGCTCCTATCTTCAGTAGCTAGGCCTGTCTCAACAACACATGTTTTCAAGTCCAATATATCGCTGAAGTAAATATAGACGATAAACGATAATATTGAAACTAATTTATGCCACTGACACAAAAACCCAAGAGCAGATTTAAACCACAAAAACTATTCTAAATCGACAATATTGTTAAAAATCATGAGCTGAAAGAAATAAACAGCAGAATGAAACACTTTAGTCGTTACTTTGATCTGTAATGAGTCATACAAGTTTTTTATTCAAACTTTTACGGCTTAAATCTGATCATAAAGTCAAAAAATAACCAAAAATGTCCCAGTAGAGCAAGTACACACAAGAAATACTGACCCCATCTTTCATATATTGAAGTCTATATAGTAATTATGGTGAGAGGTCAATCAGTGGGTGGTCAGGGGATGTCCAGACCTTTGCACCAGAGGCCAAAGCACCAAAGCTCTGATCTGGAGCTGTTCGGCGACACAGAGACAACATGGCTGACACAGCAGCACAAAACTGAATCAGCATCAGATGGCCCCCGCTCGCATCTAAAGACACAAGTGTTTTTCCCCCATTTGCTCCAATACTTTTCAACCTCCGCCAATATTTAAGCAGAACTAGCCAACGCAATGGCTTCACTTACTACAGAATCTTTGTGCTTTGGATGAGAAAATAGGGAGTAAGCAAGTACTGCTGTCAAAATAGCCAGTAACCCAAATCTAATGAATAATAAATCTAATATAAAAACAAAATGGCAGATGCTCTCACAGTTATTAGAAGCAAAAACTACTGTGTACACATAGACGTACTAGGAAACAGTATAGTCAAGTTAAAAGGCGGATTAAACCAGCCTCTCTCCGTGTCGTTTCCTTCTGTTGTTCATTTAAATCTTTATAAATTTAATCAAATAACGACAGACTGGGTCGACTAAGATGACACCATCTGACCGACTTAACATCTGAAGCCCCTTAAGTCTATTATTTTGTGTTAAAAATACATTCTATTGTCTAAAAAACTTTTTAAATTATTGTGGTATCAACATTAAGGCAAAGGCAAGGCAAGTTCATTTGTGTAGCACAATTTGTACACAAAGTAATTCAAAGTGTTAATAGAATAAGAAAGACATTAAAATCACAATACAACAAATCAAAACAAATAATCATCATAAAGTTAACATTAAAAGAGAAGAGGCAGAATAAAAACCTTCCAGTCGCTAAGTGTCAAGCTTCAAGCCTTTTCTTTAGTACTGAAATTGCTTTTGAAATGTATTCTCATATAAAGCTCATCTTTCTGCCATAGCTGTGTGTGGCATAGTGCCCTGTGTGGGTGAAAACAAAACTGTGTCTTTAATCATATCTGAGACTGGGACACTGATCTTCAGATCTCTTTGAAAAGCAGCACCTTTGCCACAGTTTGTCATGACAAAATAACACATAACATCTGGAGACTGCAGGGTATGAATGATACAGAGGCCCCCGCGGTCTTATGTGAGCGCGGTAGGACCACAGGGCTTGGTGGACTTATGTGAGCGCGGCAGGACCACAGTGATAACAGAGGGCTCAGTGGTCTTATGTGAGCACAGTAGGACCACAGTGATAACAGAGGGCTCAGTGGTCTTATGTGAGCGCAGTAGGACCACAAGGCTCAGTGGTCTTAAGTGAGCGCGGTAGGACCACAGGGCTCGGTGGTCTTATGTGAGCGGAGTAGAACCACAATGATAACAGAGGGCTCAGTGGTCTTATGTGAGTGCAGTAGGACCACAGATCTCGGTGGTCTTATGTGAGCACGGTAGGACCACAGGGCTCGGTGGTCTTATGTGAACGTGGCAAGACCACAGGGCTCGGTGGTCTTATGCAAGCGCAGTAGGGCCATAGGTGATAATAGATGGCTCGTGGTCTTATGTGAGCGCGGTAGGACCACAGGGCTCGGTGGTCTTATGTGAACGTGGCAGGACCACAGGGCTCGGCGGTCTTATGTGAGTAGGGCCACAGGGCTTGGTGGGCTTATATGAGCACAGTAGGATCACAGGGCTCTGCTTTCTTATGTGAGTGCGGTAGGACCACAGGGCTCTGCTTTCTTATGTGAGCGCGGTAGGACCACAGGGCTCTGCTTTCTTATGTGAGCGCGGTAGGACCACAGGGCTCTGCTTTCTTATGTGAGCGCGGTAGGACCACAGAGGTGAGGCTACTGTTACAGATGCTCTGCCTTTATACAGAGTCTCACAGTGTCAGTGGTTTACTATGTTGTGTTTCCACAGTTTAAGCTCATATTTCATGATTATTACTGGTAAGTGTCTCATTTTATATGTAGATTATATATATATTTTTTATTTACAGTTCATTGTAAAACGGCACATAATATTTATTTTTTCTGGCCCAAAACCTTTGCCATAAGTTCTTTTTATGTACATACAAACACACATAGACAGATGTGCTGAGCATATTAGAGAAAACAGGTTTACTTCACACATGTAATGTCACAGTCCAGATGACATTAAATGAACCTTATGTGAGCGCCTTCTTCCACTATAAACACATCATTTTATGATAAAAATGAAGAAATTAAAGCTGTTTTCTGTTTCTTGACCTGGAAAATCTTCACAGATGTTGAACATAAACACCAGAGTCACAGCTGACTTATTTATTGTTCCTCTTGTTTGATTAAAACCGCATATTTTGTTGTGGCACTGGCAGTGCATGATGCCCTGTTGCAGCTGTTGGGTAGGCAGTGCCACCTAGAGGTGGGGTCAGTTAGGGTCAAAGGACAAGAAAGGACATGTCCCACAGTTCAATTTAAACAAGCACCTATTTATCGGAAAATATTTGTTAGGTTTATGCTGGAAAGATTAAGATAAAAAACTGTGAAGCTCAGTGGAAACATGAGCGTGTGTGAGCAAGCAAATACACACACACTCGCTCTGTGTGTGTGTGTGTGAGAGCAAGCTAATACACACACACTCGCTCTGTGTGTGTGTGTGTGTGAGCAAGCTAATACACACACACTCGCTCTGTGTGTGTGTGTGTGAGAGCAAGCTAATACACACACACTCGCTCTGTGTGTGTGTGTGTGAGAGCAAGCTAATACACACACACTCGCTCTGTGTGTGTGTGTGTGAGAGCAAGCTAATACACACACACTCGCTCTGTGTGTGTGTGTGTGAGCAAGCTAAGACACTCACACACACACACACACACTCACTGTGTGTGTGTGTGAGTGAGCTAATACACTCACACACACACACACACACACACACACTCGCTGTGTGTGTGTGTGTGTGTGTGAGAGAGAGAGACCTAATACACACACACACACACACACACACTTGCTGTGTGTGTGTGTGTGTGTGTGAGTGAGCAAGCTAATATGTGTTTAAGTTATTAGGATGAACTGTATTCTGCTATAAAAGTCTAAATATAAAGTGGGTTAATGAATAATATCTGTAATCACTGTAGTGAATAAACATGAAGACTCTGGTGGTCTGGGGAACTCGTCATTAACACAGCAGTGACAGCTGTTCAGAAAGTCACATTTTATCATCATCGTTTGGAATAAAAAGTCAAAACCCAAAGACCCAAAGACCCAAGCCTTTTCTGTATTTTCAAAATGTGTATCAGGACATGTGATAATGTGGCCTGAATGTGATAATGTGGCCTGAACGGCAGTGAACATTTTGATTGTTAGTTCACTGATCATGTTCTGTGGCTTTTAGAATCCCTTTTTCTCTTAATTCTAACTAATGGCTCAAATTTAAGTTGTTGTAAAAACAAAACATTTTTGTTGTAGAGACTTTTTGTTTATTATATTATTATTATACTTGTAGGATTGTTTTATTTGCCTTTCCAGCATAACACAGCACAGTGCATGAATTTCAGTGTGTTTTTCTTACTCTATGAAGTGTTCCACAACTACTCGATTTCTTCTCATTCATTTCTCATGTATAACACTTGCTCTGTGTTTCTCTGCAGGTGGAACCTTCTCCTGCTCCTGTCGGTATGCTCAGCAGTACTCTCTGGACAACAAGAATACGCTGCACAATGTAAGTATAAAACAGCACAACACAATAAGGCTGACGAAAGTCTCACACTAAATACTACTAAAACTAGTATCAAAACTAGGTACTTGTTTGAGCAGGTATCGATACTAAAAAGTCCCATTCACAGGACAGAAATGAACCTTTCCTGAATATCTTTAGAATGATCTTGAGCTGTATCAGAACAAGTATAAAACACATAGACTAGTACACGCCCATGGACCACTGTGGAACCTACCTGGACTAAACCAGGACTGAACCAGAACCAAACCAAGTCTGCATTAGGACCAAACCAGGACTAAAACAGGACCAATCTAAGTCTACATCAGGAATAAACCAGGACCAAACCAGGACTAAACCAGGACTAAACCAGGACTAAACCAGGATTAAACCAGGACTAAACCAGGATCAATCTAAGTCTACATCAAGACTAAACCAGGACCAAACCAGGACTAAACCAGGACTAAACCAGGACTAAACCAGGA
>KN486700.1:20801-43556 GCA_000787095.1 Periophthalmodon schlosseri
AGGACCAATCCAAGTCTTTAGAATGATCTCTCTCTGTATCTTTCACAAGTTCAAGACACATAGACTAGTATTCTCCCATGGACCACTGTGGGAACAGACCTGGCGACTGAGGGATCACACAGATATAAGGCCACATGGGAAGAGAACACAAAGTACTACCACTTAATGTTGAAAATCACATTCTAGTGTCTAAATAAATGGTTTACTACACAATCTTTTATATCTGACCTGCTGAAACATATCCACTTTTGGACTCCGTGTGTGTTGTTTTTTTTAGAATTAGCTGGAGCATTGTCTCACATGAAAGCAGCTGTGAACAGGCACTATTTCATGGCTCCTTTTTAACCTCCCCACTTACAAGTCAGCACTTGTCCTACGAGCTTTAGAATGTGAGCGAAAGAAGCCAAAATAATGTCTTCACCTTTATTTTCTATTTAGGGATGCAGGAACTTAGGGCCAGCACACAGAAAGAACCAGAGAACCCATATGCGGCTAGAAACTGTGTTATAGGCTCTGATGAAACGCGATTCAAACGACAGGATGAGAAAAAAAAAATAATTAAATTTGGAACCTCACACACACACACACACACACACACACACACACACATACTTACACACAGACGCTCCCATAGAAGAAGAACCGGATCCATTCTTATTGTCTCGTCACCCCCTTAAAACCTGATGTATGTCTCCCTTTTCCCTCAAATCAAAATGTCTAATGTCTTTTATTGTTTGTATTGTCTCTAATATCACAATAATTTAAAAAAAGAAAAAAAAAAAAAAAAAGGGCTTTCAGGGATACTTTAAAAAAAGAAAAAAAAAAAAAAAAGGGCTGTGCTTGCATTTCGAAATGTTATGGCTAGCATTAGATCAGCGCTCTGGATTTTTACAGGTGTGGTCAGATAAACACATGTCATCAATACTATTATTATTAGCTGTGTTTTAGTCAGATATGTCCAAAATATTTCAAAGATTCTCATTCGATGCCAGTGAGCTCCACAGCTTTGGTTCACGCACATAGACTTAGGCCTGTTTGAATGAAGCACGGCTCTTTACAGAAGTGGCCTGCCTTCACAGATCAGACAGGCTAATTGGAATACAGGTGATGTTTCCTCGGGCAGTGACGGCTCGTGATCAGTTGTATGAAGAATGTTAGAATCAAACTTTGATGCTTGATCCAATACGGAAAATATGTCAAGTGTCAAACCTTCAAAAGTAGTAGCCAGCTGTTCTGTTTGTTATTCAGCTGTGTTATAGATGCTGGATTAATTCATACTTTTACTTATTGTTTTTGCCTCGAGTCACTTAAAGCCACAGTAGGTAACTTTTAGTTTATTTGCATACAATACCAATTCAAAGCGCTTTAGAGAAGACATTAAAATCACAATACAACAAATCAAAACATAAATAATCATCATAAAATTAACGTTAAAACAGAAGAGTGCAGAATAAAAAAACTTTTCTTGCCACAAAAAATTACAAAAAAAGCATGTTTTTTTTTTATTCTATTTCTATTTGTTTGCGTCCTTACTGTGAGCAGGCTTGCAACTCCATAAACCTTACTCTTACTTGACCTGGAGAAGCCTCCCCTTGCTTGTTTCCATGGAAATGTTGTTCCTTTGGCTGTAATATTCAACAGTACGATATAAAACACATCTATCTCCATGGAGAATGTTCCGAAGTATGGGTTTAACTTTGTGTTTCTATGGAATGCAGTTGACATGCCACCTCTAGAAAGTTACACACTGTACCTTTATACTAGTACATGTTGTTACTACATTTTAATGATCAAATATACAGTTTTATATGAGTTTTATCTAGTTTTCCTGCAGTGGTTGTTGTGATCTGTCAGCTGCTCTGCTGATGCCAGAACATCAGACCATAGTCTATACTGTGTTCTATCCTTTAAACTCCTTTGCCTTTCTGCATAGCTTCACTGTCAGTAGACCTTACATAAATCCTTAGAAAAAAAAAAAACTACCTGTAGGCATAAGAAAGAATGACAGGATTCTCTGAAGAGGAGCTGCCGGAGTCTCAGCTGATTGGTTCAACATGGCGGCGCTCTCAGTTCAGCGGTACTCATCCACAACAGTCATCTGGGCCACAGCTGCCTCTTCAGATCAACAAGTTAGGCTTGTTCCGGCCTCAAGTACAAAGACCACAGGAATGGGATCAGTACCATTTATCTTGGCATACCCTGCAAAAACTTATGAGTAAGGTCTGGTTAGTTGGATGGATCTGAGGCTAACTGTACTGGATTGAAATGGACTTATCTGTTGGTTAATATTACTTGTTTTATGTCTTTCAGGTGTAGATGTGCTCCATCGACTTGGGCTCACAGGCCAGAGCAGCTCGGACTATCTCAACGAGGGACGAGGATCTGCAGCCAGATTCACCACTGCCCCTCCAGCTCCGCCCGTCTCAGACTACGGCGTTTTACTCCACTCAGACTCGTTTTATGAGGCTGCTGCAGGCACTTTATTTCCGCCTGACATTAAAGAGGAGTTTTCTTTTGTAGTTAGTCTAAGCTCCTGGAGAGCGAACAATGCCTTTCTTTTTAGTATCCGAGATGACAGGGACAGACTGCGTTTTGGCATTCAACTTCTGCCTCATCGAGTGGTGGTGTACACTGAGAAAGCGCCCATTTACTTCAGCTATAACTGGCAGGATGGGCGCTACCACTCCTTTGCCATTGGGGTGCGCTCTCACTCAGTGTCCTTCTACGCAGACTGTGGGACGGTGCAGCGGCAGGAGCAGACCCTCGGCAGGACTCAGACACTGGGGGGCTCGGGGTCTCTTTTCACTTTGGGTAGAATTAACTCCAAAGCTGCACCATTTCACGGGCGCGTCTGCCAGCTAGACTTGTACCCGTCGGCCCAAGCAGCGGCGCACTACTGCAACTACCTTAAAAAACAGTGTCGGCTGGCCGATACCTACCGATCAGACTCGCCGCGTTCTGGTTTGGATACAGTGGGTCATGACTCCTCCCCTCACACTGCCACTGATGGAGTAACAGCAGCTTCTAACAGCCCAGCCTCATCAGGAGCTGGTACTACAGGCGACGCTTACAGCTCAACATTGGTACCTCCTGATCTCTCCTTACAAACATATCCCTCACGACCCCATAGTGTTACGTTAGCGACATCGAGTATAAGGCATTCAGCTCAAGGCACTGCGGCCGTCACTACAATGAGGGCACTCGCTAAAAGAACCAAGTCTCCAGCCAGTTCTGATCAAGCAGAGAACAGAACCGAGAACATCACAAAGAAACAGCAAAACTTTGTCCCGCGAACAACACCAGCTACGTTTGAAATAATCGACCAGGACAAACTGAAGGATTCACTCAGGAATAAATCTACCACCAACCCTCAGAAAACGCGACACTCCCAGACGCATCTCCTGCAGCCCAAAGCCAACGGCACAACCCTGTATCGGCAGAACCACGTGGACTCTGAGCATTACCCGGACGGCAGCTACGACGGCACTGAAATGGGCGGGTACGACTACGGCTACGAGGAGGGGGACTTCCTGTATGATTATGACGACGGCTTTTATGGCGCCAAGGGGGAGCCGGGTCCACCGGTAAGTCATTTAATAGTTCATTAAAGAGGGGGTATTTTACTTCTGTGGGGTATTAACTGTAACACATAACATATTTAGATCACCATGTTTCCTTTTGTTGTTTTGAAAATTCTATATTCACCGCAAACAACGTTTTGACGTGTTTTATAAGTTTCATAAGCCCCCCCCTTTGCTCTCTGTGCTCACTCACTCCCCCTTCAGAGCGCTATCACATTACAATCGGCATGCGTTCTGTTCTACTAATGAAACTGCCGCACATCGCATCAGGTTTGTGAAGTTGTAGTGTATTGTTTTGTATCGTGCTTTTGTATATTTATGGAAATTACCGTTGGGGAGCACGGGTGACGTAGGCTTTTGGGCTTTAGCCTCGAATAGGACCCAGGAGAGATCGCTAAATTACTCAAACATGCATGGATGACATCTACAACCTCTCCAGGCCTGTTTTTGATGAGGGAATAAAGTTATAACATGGTAGACAGCTCCAAAAAGTTGATTTTGCACAATACCCCCTCTTTAATCAAGTATAATTTGTAGTAATTGACTGCTATGACCTCAGTAGAAAGTTCTGGAGTGCTCCTTTAACTTGGCCGTCGCACATATACACAGGATCTAAGGGAAAAAGAGGGCGTGGGGTAACTCTGAAGGTGATGACATGTGCAAGTGCTGTACAGTTTTCAAGTACATACAGGTTGTAAAAATAACATCGCTTTTCTGACTTTTTCAAATGGCAAGAATAGATAATAAGTCCCTGTTGAAAAAGAGCAAAGTGTGTCCGTCTGATGTTATGATGTAACCTGTGGGACCAGAGCACAGCTGACAACTGCTCGCTTACATTTGTACTGCGTGTTTTTCCATGACTCAGACGGGTCCCAGTGTGTTGGGGTCTGCACTGACTGAGACTCGAGACTTTTTCACTCATTTTACATTTGTTTATTGAGAGGAATAATAATGTGTCGTCTTGCTTTCGAGGGGGTCGTTCAGTTTGCAAAATAACAGTAATAGTGTCACAGTACAACAAAACTCACAGAGCGCTGCTGTACTCGGACATTCACACCGTGTGGAGTTACATAATCACTTCTTTTAAGGGAAGAAACAAGTGAAGACATAGATCGAACTTGAATTGATTATAAGGTTTAGGTTACGGTTTAGGTTTACTGTTCCTGTCGAGAAATTTGTCCTCTGCATTTGACCCATCCGTCAGTGTCTCTGGGTTAAACCTGCATTTGACGCATCCTTAACTGTCTTTGGGTTAAACATACATTTGACCCATTCACCAGTGTCTCTGGGTTAAACCTGCATTTGACACATCCTTCAGTGTCTCTGGGTTAAACCTGCCTTTGACCCATCCTTCAGTGTCTCTGGATTAAACCTTCATTTGACACATGCTTTAGTGTCTGTGGGTAAAACCTGTTTTTGACCCATCCTTCAGTGTCTCTAGGTTAAACCTGCATTTGACCCATCTATCAGTGTCTCTGGGTTAAACTTGTATTTGACCCATCCGTCAGTGTCTCTGGGGCAAGTTATCAAGAGTAGGGGGACTCCAGATCTTGCTTAGGACTAATTTCGCTGGAGGATTTTGTGCATGTTTAGGTTGGGGATAATCTAGGGCACCCGGAGGACACCCGGAGGACACCCACCCGGGCGCGGGGAAAACAAAACAATTTGGTCTATAAATATACTTCAGGATGTCCTCAAGTGCCATCACTTCAGCTTCATCTGGGTCAAATTTAGAAAAAATCTCATATTCAGAGGCTTTTTGTGATCCAAACAAATAATCATTTTACAGCCTTACTCCTATTACACTTCTGTGTTCTAGTCGACTGAGCCCCACATGCTGATACTGGTTTATTTTTGTATTTATTTCTACAGGAAGAGCCTAGTGAGAGCACCAGACTCTCTTTTTCATGAGCGTCCTGTTCAAATACAGAACAATACAAACAAAAACATAACATATAACTGCGTAGGTCCATTTAAAACATTGAAAACAGGAGCAGGCGTGATTATACATGTGGTACTGCGGTCAAGAATATGCCCAGAAAACTGTAATGTAATGCAATGCAACACCGAAATATATTTATAAAACAAGATCATTTTTAAGAGCTCCAGCCTTTTTATTCATTAGTGACATAGTAATGGGCCTGATGTTTGCTGAGGCGTGCGCTTGCTCTGGAGTCTTTGTATTGTACGGACCCTGCTCCGAGCTGAAGGCGCTGATGTGCTCACAGTTTCCATGTGTCTGTGTGGGAGGCTACAGGAACACACAACAATTTCTTCTTCTGTTTTCCACATTTTGATTGATTGCAGTGACATTTCCATCAGTGGGCTTTCCCAGACCGCCACACATCACCTGCTAATGCCACGACCACAAACACAACACCAACACGACGCAGTTCTGCAAGCTATTCCATTTATTTATGTTTGTTAGTCTGCGCGCTGGCTTGTTTTTTCAGCTTTTTTGGTCCGCATTCTACGTCCAAAAGTTTGTGAACTCATAATAACAAGTAGTAAACAATATCTAGTCTGTTTTATCCCATGCCTTAGAAACCGTGAGGCGTGATGTATTGGTTTGCGTTCATTGATGTTTTGATATAAATCTTGAGCTAATCCCGTTTAACTTTGAACATAATCCTGCCATAGAGTCTGACTGGGACCATGTGCTCAGTCTGTGGCTCCATCTGAGGGTGAAATTGGAAACACTTGGCTCCTCTCATAGATCTTACATAAAATGGCACATACTCATCATTGCGGGAGCCTGGACAGTCTTGTGCATGTTATTGCTTGCCATTAACATACTTTATGTTTTTTCCCTTCCCCTCCACACACTTCCTCTACAATGCTCCCTTCTCTCTGCGATATCCCATTATCTCACTAATCCAGGGTCCTGAAGGTCCCCCGGGTTTACCTGGTCCTGCAGGGAAAAGAGGTCCTCGGGTAAGTGATCGCAGCTAGAGCTTTCAAACCTGATCATATGTGTGTTTTTGAATTACCCAGTGATGTAACACTATGGTGGTGTGCATGAATCAACAGGTGAGACTAAGATAAACTTACTATATAAAAAACTAAAGCTGTGATCGTTGAAATATAAGTTGAATGGAAACAGATCTGCTTCCTTGAACTTATAGCTATGTTATAATAGTTTTTTTTCCCCACACCAATGGCTTTCTCAGAGAAATAAGTTGATTCCTGCAAACATGAGTAATTCTGTAATGCCCTGCTTTTGAAGTGCTAAAAAAATCAACAGATAAGACTCAAATAAACCTCCTATATAAAAAACTATAGCTGTAATTGTTGAAATATAAGTTGAATGGAAACAGATCTGCTTTCTTGAACTCATAGCTATGTTATAATAGTTTTTTTTCCTCACACCAATGGCTTTCTCAGAGAAGTAAGTTGATTCATGCAAACTTCAGTAATTCTGTAATGCCCTGCTTTTGAACTGCTTAAAAAAAAAAATTAAAATAGTTTCCACCTACCCCCTAGCCCCGCCCACAGCTCTGTACTTGGCATGATATTGAAATTTGACGTCATGGTTATCAAAATAATTGGCCAAAATAATTGCGATTAACGACAATGTCACGATAATGATTAAAGCTGCTGATAGTTTAAAAATGTTCTGGATATGTATAATTATAATTTTAATGTTAGGAATAAGTTCCATATTTAAGCAACTTTTATTTAATTGTAGTTTGTCATCAGTGAAAACAACTACGATCTAGCTGAGAACATTATGGAAGTAGGTTTGCTCTGGACATAATGGAGATATAAACGCCATTATCTTTGTTGGCGATTCATAAAATGTCCCATGAACGATTATGGTTGACCCTTTTTATCATGATAAACGATATTGCTGTTTATCGTCCCCCTCATGTCTGTATTTACTAGGGTTAGGGTCGTCATGGCAACAATACTAACTAATACTAAAACTAGTATAGAAACGAGATACCCATTTACTCAACCTTTCCTGAATAGTTTTAGAAATGGTCTTGATTTATAACAGAGCTATTGTCTACTTGTGTTTTATTATAATTGCCTCAAGTATCAAAGTATCAGAAATGAGTTTTACATTTTTGTTTACTTACCTGTAATGGTTTCAAAAAGTTAGACTCCGGGTCATACACATAGAGTTAAAATGTTGCGTAGCCAAAACCAAAAACACCTGTTTGCTTTGGTTATAATAAAGGTTTGGCCTGTATTATAACGCAGCAATAACGTTTAAAATTATGAGATTCCTGGGAAAAACTTCTTCTGTTGTAGACCCTCTGGCAGCAGTGTGGGTCCCGTTCACAATGAGGATTCTTGAGCTTATGTTACAAAAGTGAAATGTTAGCATTCCAGACCACCAGGACTTCTTTCCCTTATAAATAACTGTTTAAATTCCATACTTTTTGAAATGTACTCAACACTACAGGTGTAAGGCAGATTCAGAGGTCTTGAAATCAGCTGGTGACTGAGGAGATGGGTCTGAAGAAAATCATATTATATTTTGGATTTGTATGTTATTTTCACACTTTTAAACCTCATTGGAAATAGACCCATTCTGTTTTTATATGGCTGATGCTGACACCATTTTGTTTTTAAAATCCATAGACTGTATATATGAATGGACATAGCTAACCCGCTAGCCGCCGCGTTCCAAATAGGAAGTGAGCATGGGCGCACTTCCGGCTCCATCGAGTTCACTTTACATTAGAAAACTGTGGCCACTCTCTCTGTAACTGCTGCTGTCAGACTCGTCATTTTGGTCTTAAAATGTTTGTATTAACCCGCTCTACATGATCCTGGTGTTTTTATTTCGCTATTATGTCTGTAAATCAAGATATGAACATTAATAATAAACAAATCAGCTGCCTTCTTTCCCCGAGGTCGCTCCCGCTAGCATTAGCAACAGGTTTGATTGACAGCGTTGCTAAACACCCGCCCCCTGCCAAACCAGCGATGCAGATGGGAAGGGGCGTGACCTTCAACAGCTTCGCTCCAGATTGGCTGTTTGGTTGCTATGATACTCGCGGTCGGAGTTCCAAATATGGAACTCGGCTCCAAATTAGCCACTATAACTGCTCTAGCCTCGATGAGCTTCATTTGACTGGAGACGAACGCTGTGGGTGACGTCACACTCACTTAGTCCACTTCTTTATACAGGCTGTATAGCCAACCAATATATCCATCTGCCTCTCACAACGCGCTTGTGTTAGCTTTATTTGTCAAAAAAGAGAGAAGGTTTTTGAAGATAAAAATAGAAGAAGAAAAAAATGAAAGATGAAAGATGGGAAGAAAAGTGAAGAAATCTGGTGTGTTCAACTCGATATTGTGTTGGAGATAATACTGCACAGGGCCAGCCATTCATTCATTCATAGATTAGTTTTTATATATTTAAATGCGTCAGTGAAATCAACACTTCAAGACTGAAACATAAAACTGTATCTTCACACACTTCAGTACAAATGTTTCCCGTGTTGTCAAATCTGTTGTATTTAATTGGACTGTTGTACTTCACATGTTTAACTCCTGTGCTCCTGTGGCAGGGTCCCACTGGTCCTCATGGGAAACCAGGGCCCCCAGGACTGCCTGGACCCAAGGTGAGTGACCTCCTCCTGTGGCTTTAAGATGAACTATTAGGATACTACACTTCAGTATGTTACTATGTGAAATATTACTGCACAATACCAACTGATCCAGTGCAACAGACAGAAGTACTGTTGATACACGACCAGGCAAAAGTTTGGACACATTTATTGTAGATTCTCACTGAAGCATCGAAACTATGTATGGAATCTAACTAACAAAAAATAAACTCAGAATAACTCAAAACTCGCACCAGGTGACTGTGTGCCGGCCCACTTTGCAGCAATCTCGAGTTTGCCCTGATGAAGACCGAAGGGCCCAAACACGTTGATGTCATTTGAACTGTCCATGTGGTAATAAAGGCTTTTAATTATGTTGTACTTTTTGAGTGCCTAGTTTTTTTTTCACCTTTGTATTCGTGACTGGTCCTACACTGAAGAGCACCAAAAGGACAAGTTTGCACCATCTCTACACATCCAAGTAGCTCCTACCTCTAAGTTTTAATTAAAACTTTTAACTTGTTTTAGATTAAAATGTAAAAAATATCCTTCACCCTTTACTTTGAACCCTAGTTTGCACTTTTGTCATTTCTTGACCCTGACACAACGCAGCTGTGAAGTGAAAACCTTTTCAGGAGACTTCATCATGAAGCTCATTGAGAAAAAGACAAGGGTTTGCAGCTGTCGACAAAGCAAAGGGAGGATACTCTGAGGATTTGAATATGAAATGTAAAAAATATTTAGTTGAGTTATTTCACTTTTTTTTCTTCAGAACATAATTCCATATATCTTGCTGTGTCCAAACTTTTGACTGGTTGTATAAGTTGGGCCTTACTATATGTTCCCTGTTCACTCATAAAAGAACATGAATGTTTTTTCTCTAAGGGTTCAAAGGGGGATCCCGGACTGTCACCAGGCCAAGCTGCACCAGGAGAAAAGGTAAAGCTTCACCATAAACCTTCTACTGGGGTTTTCCAATGCATTTCTTTAGTATGGGACAAATTGCTATTCAACACTGGGCATGTGTGAGTTTCGTTCTGAATCTGTGACTTACTGTTTAAATGTTTTTGATACAGGGAGACAAAGGGGCTCCGGGGCTTCCTGGTCCAGATGGATTTCCTGGGTTACCTGTAAGAGTTATTTTTACTTTGATCTTATTTCACATTTGGAATCATTTTGTTCATTGGGTGTATATAGAAATGGACATAGCTAACCTGCTAGCCACCGCATTCCAAATAGAAGTGATCATGGGTGCGCTTCTGGCTCCATCGACCCTGGCTCCAGTTCACTTTTTATTGAAAAACTGTGGCCCCTCTCTCTGTAACTGCTGCTGTCAGACTCGTCATTTTGGTCTTAAAATGTTTGTATTAACCCGCTCTACATGATCCTGGTATTTATATTTCGCTTGTGTCTGTAAATCAAGATTAGAAAATTAATAAGAGACAAATCTTATCTTCTTTCCCCGAGGTCGCTCCCACTAGCGTTAGCAACAGGTTTGATTGACAGCGTTGCTAAGCACCCGCTCCCTGCTAAACCAGCAGTGCGGGCGGCCTCGTTCCAAATGTGGAAGTCGACTCCAAATTCACCGCTATAACTGCTCTAGCCTCGATGAGCTTCATTTGACTGGAGCCGAACGCTGTGGGTGACGTCACACTCACTTAGTCCACTTCTTTATATGGGTCTATGGGTCCTACCAAACAGATTACTCTTCGGCCGTTCAACTTCTCCAGTCATGTTTGAGCAACTTGAGCTCATAGTTTGACTTGAAGATACTTTAGTATTTTGGTGCCAGGTCCTAGTTTTAGCTCAGACTCTTTTGAGAGCAGTGTCAAAGGTCCCGTGAAGAAGAAAGGGGCCTTGAGTAGAAGCGATCGGTGAAATGCCAAGTATCCCATGACACCGCAGGTCACCACATGTCAATCAAGAACGCCTTTAAGGTGGAGATGTTTTAATATGAGACGAATATGTCCAGTGCTGGAGATTAAATCAGTTCCTTGTTTTAGTTTGTGGCATCTGCACATTACAAGAGGAGTCTGCTGTTACTGTTTCAATTTTAATTTTATTTATATAGCACATTTAAAATACAACTTAAACTGCCAAAAGTTCTTCACGTAAAGAACAACAAACAAAAACAGATATACATAAAATACAACACATGGGCACAGAACAATAAAAACAACAAAGATATTCTGTCTAGCTAGAATTAAATGCCAGGGAGAAGAGGTGGGTTGTTGAGGTATTAGTTCATACAGATACTTGAGCTTGTGGTGTTGTGGCTCAATTTTATTTATATAGCACATATAAAATAAAACTTAAGCTGCCCAAATTGCTTCACATAAACAACAACAAACAAAAACAGAACAATAAAACAAAAAAAAACACCAAGATATTCTGCCTAGCTAGAATTAAATGCCAGGGAGAAGAGGTGGGTTCTTGAGGTCTTAGTTCGTACACATACTCGAGCTTGTGGCGTTGGGGGGAGTCATTAGGAGCTCACTCTGCCTTAGGAGTCACAGTTGTCTCTCTCAGCTCCAGTCTCCACATCACTGGCCTTCACCTTGCTTCCCAGGAGGCCGTCCCAGTGTTTGCAGTAGCTAAACCTAATACTTACAGGGCTGCAGCATTAACTGTGGCCCTATAAGTATTTTCAGAGGAAATGAGTGGCTTGGGGTCTGTGCTCCTCACCCCCAAGTGGGGCTTTTATTACCTGTGAGGTTCATGTGTCACGACTTGGGAAACACAGGACAAAGTGAATGGGAGTATTGACTCTGCAGAAGAGACACTGACCTGCCTCTGACCTGCTGTTTGGAGCTGTCATCTGCTGTTGATTTCCAGAGTGAAGACATGATAGGCCCAGATCTTGTTTTAAAATACTATCGTTGTGTCCTTGGGCAAGACACTTAACCCAGTTCGCTTCCCCAGTGACTGCGTACACTGACGTATGAATGTGTGTGTGAATGGGTGAGTGGTTCCTTGATGTAAAGCTCTTTGAGTGGCTCGAAGGTGGGAAAAAATGTATAAAAATTCGACCATTTTACCAAAACTACCAGTTAAAAGTTTGGACATACCTCTCATTCAGTGTTTTTTATTTTTTATTTTATTTTATTTTTTTATTTTTAGTGCTTTCTACATTTTATAAACACACAGAAGACATCAAATATATGAAGCCAGATATATGGAATTATGTAGTAAAGAAAAAAACTCTTATATTTTTTGATAAAGCAAAGGGTGGCTACTTTGAGGATTTTATTATGATTTTTTTTTTTTTAAGTAGTTTCTCATTGCTTCATAATTCCATATATCTCGCTTCATATATTTGATGTCTTCTATATGCATATAAAATGTCGAAAGTAGTAAAAAGAAAACAAAAAAAAACTTTGAATGAGATGATGTATCCAAACTTTTGACTGGTCATGTAAATATATTTCACTTTTTCTATTCTCTGCTAAAACATTTCCTATTTCTGTTTTCAGGGCCCCAAAGGTCATCAAGGGCCAGCAGGACTTCAAGGCGAGCAAGTAAGTAACACTGACTGCGTATCGTACTTTTGTTTCGTGGTTTTATATGTATTCAAATTATTCCACAAACATAATTCAAGTACACACACGTTAAGACAGCTGTCAACTTAAATTACCTTTAATAAAATGGCTCAAAATACAGCCTCTGATTCCTAATACCTGCCCATAAGCCATACACAGTTATTCTAGTCTAGTATGTAGTTTTCCCTGTAAAAATGCTGTTTTCGCTGTAAGAGGGGAGCTGTTGTCTGAGGCCATGAAGTGCAAAAGGATACAGTTAATAGACAGGGGTTGGTGGAGGCTGCTCACAATGAACAGGGTTGTTTTATTCCGGGGTTGGCATTGCCGGCAGAGCTCTGTGATTCTCCTCTTTCACCTTATCCATCTAATCTTCAGGCTTTGTTCATTCATTCTCCCTCCTCCGTCTCCGCTTTAGGGAATGCCGGGACCTCCTGGAGAAGCCGGGGCTGCAGGTTACCCTGGCAGGCAGGTGCAGTGAAAATGCAAAAATCATAATGTTTGTTCCCAGATCCACTTAATGTTACTGTTATATTTACATCTGTATTAAACACATTTGCTATTGTTATATTATTGTTATTTTGTACCACTTTAAGTCATTATGAAGAAAAAAGTTTATTAAGAATGATTCAGGCTTAGCAACTTAATTAGGTGACTAGTAGCTCAGTTGGCAAAGTGTTCTCGACATAAACATCATCGGCTGAGTGGTCATATCCACTGGCCCACAGGTTGGCAGTGCGATTCCAGCTCCCACAGATGAATGCTTCCTTTAAAAATATTCGTATTAACCCGCTCTACATGATCCTGGTATTTTTATTTCGCTCTTATGTCCGTAACTTAAGATATGAACATTAATAAGAGACAAATCAGGCGCCTTCTTTCCCCGAGGTCGCTCCCGCTAGCGTTAGCAACAGGTTTGATTGACAGCGTTGCTAAGCGCCCGCCCCCTGCCAAACCAGCGGTGCGGGCGGGAAGGGGCGTTACCTTCAACAGCTTCGCTCCAGATTGGCTCTTTGGTTGCTGATACTCGCCGTCGGAGTTCCAAACGTGGAAGTCGGCTCCTTGTCGTCGTGTCCTTGGGCAAGACATTTAACCCACCTCGCCCCCAGTGTATGAATGTGTGTGTGAATGGGTGAGTGGTTCCTTGATGTAAGGCGCTTTGAGTTTCTTGAAGGTGGAAAAGGGCTATATATAAAAAAATGATCATGTGACCATTACTATCCATTAATTATGTAGTTACCAAGCCTGAATAATTCTAAGTAAACTATTTCTTCATGCTTTATAAGGCTAATTAAGGTGTAGCTGTTATAAAGTGTTTCATGTTTTAGTACCACACTAAAAGCAGAGGCATCTGTGAGAGAAATCATGTGTTCTTGTTGTTGTTGTTGTTGCAGGGCTCAGCTGGTCCTGAAGGTAACCCAGGTCCTAAAGGTATCAATGTAAGTACGATGTAGTGAAGTGAATGAAATTTATTTGGGTTGTTTACATTAAAAAAACCCCCAAAACAAGACAAAATAATATATTTTCTTCATTAATTGCAACCAAAAAAGGATTGGCCATCACATGACAACTCCACAATACGGTCACATAACAAAATCCATTTACTTTAATCAATATCTTAGACACAGATGACGATGTAGAGCCAGAATAAGAAAGCGCTTTGCCACTGTCACAAAATTTAAAAAAACCCCAAAACCTAGGAATATGTTTTGTTACGGTGCTATAATAAAAGTAAAATAAAAATAAACTATGCTAATTCAAAATGTAATACTGTTTATACCAGGATATCTTGGTTTTAATGTTATTTTCCCATGTATCGTGTGATCTGTATATTTGTTATTTAAATGAACTTGAACCAAAGACATACATAAAATAAGGTTCGAAATATAGGTTTGTAAGTACTATTTAAAAAGGCCAGTTTTATTAGTTAGCGCTCTGAAATTTAAGTGTGTAATGAGAATTTTTTTAGCATAAAATGAGACTTGCAGTGTTGGTGCTCATAGAAAGACGTTAGCTGGAATTACTGTGTTGTTGGATGCCGTACCTTGTCTCATACACCTGTTGTTTTGTCTGAACTTATGAAAGATCCACAAATTTACCATATTAATCTTATGGCTTAAAGGCGTTTCAACTGACAACGCTCACGTCTTTGAGGTTGTGTACCGGACCACTCTCTGAAGCTATTGCTAGTAAAATTATTTCACTTTTGTTTATTTACTGACAGAGACGACGTTAAACTTTAGGCCAGTTTTTGTTTCATGTGGATAGGCGCAGTAATTACAGAGATATTAAACATAAACCAGGTCAACACATCTGCAGTCTGACAGTTACACAGCAAATTCTACCATAGGTTTCTGATCTGTTTTCGTCTCTGTTTCAAACTATAAGTATAGGTAACTTTAGTATCTGTTATCTAGTATAATGTGATGTCACCTGAGCACAACAATATAAGAAGGTATAGAGGAGGTGAGCTCAGATAAACAGATACAATGCTGTAACTTGTGTGGTAGAGGTAAATGTGAAATATCTCTAATATTTTGTTGTTTGGAGACTTTGAATACTTTGAATACTGTATGACTCCCACTGTCTTTTCATGTTTCTTGGTTGTGACCCGTGTTGCAGTCTACAATATCACCACTAGATGTCAGTAAATCAAAGTTTAACTGTGTTGGGCAAAACACATTATTATAAATGACATGAAACTGATGTAACCTTTATACTTTTAGACGGACGTGTTATTTGTGTTTAAAGTAGCCATGACAGTTTGGACTACTCATTTCACTGAAACACAGTTAAGATCGTTATATTTAAGATTTTATTAAAATTTTAACTTTTTTCCAGTTTGGCAGTTCTTTAGGTTTCAAATTTTACTTCCTGGTTGGAAATTATGACATCACACTAGGGAAATCCATAAGTGTTACCTAGCAACCACGCTGAATACTGGGCCAAATTATTATCTGACAAATAGAAATATAAGAAAACACTTTTTTTTGTATCAGAAAAATGTGTTTCTTGTGTAAATTGTGCCAAACTTTTGGACAGAATTGTCCTCAGTGTGATGTCATCAGTGTGGGACGCTCTAGAATAGGCCGCTCTGCTTCCTGTAATTTTCAATATATTTTTCAACTTTTCTTCACAAATTCTTGATTGGTGTAAAACTATAATTTGTATTTCCAACAGGCCTTATCCGCCAACTTAAGTCAAAATATGAGAATCATCAGAAACTGTCAAACGCACTTTCAATAACTACTCTTTTGTTTCTTTGTTTTCAGGGTTTTATCGGACTTCCTGGTGTTTCTGGACCACCTGGGTTAGAAGGAGAGAGAGTGAGTTAATACACTTTATGGCTAATACTGTAATCTGTTTTTACTTTGATTACATTTTTGTGAGATTAGTTAATAAATCTCTTTGTTTAGGGTGTTCCTGGTCCTGCTGGTAAACCTGGTCCCAAAGGACGACAGGTGAGAGGCAACAACAGACAGTGTACTATGTGCACGTAGGATGTATATGCACAGTGATGCCGGGGACGTAAAGCCAGAATGTTCAAATTATGAATAAGATCAGCATTAAACACCGGGGGAGTGCGTTAAAACTGCAGAACACACGACTCCTCGTTTTTTAATGAGCTGTTACCACGGTGACAAACTGAAACGTCTCACCTGTGGATGTGAAAAGCCTATTCCCGTCTGTAAATGGCTCAAATGTGAGTTATTTCAGTGTTTTAAATGAAGCTAGTTTTTAAATTCTACTCGTTGCTATGGTGATGCCATAGCGATATTCACCTTATTCCGGAAGTTGCCATGGGCGCCGCCATCGCCACTCGGGTTGTATTATTTTGCACGGGGCTGCCGATCTTGACAGCAAATAAGTTCTATACGGATTACAGAGCCGTGTTGAAGCTTCCCAGAGAATCGGTGCAGTGTTGACTTGTTGTTGCGCATAAATACTGAACTTTGACACAGATCAGCACTGCTTTATATCAGATTTTCGCGGCGAAACTTTTGCGAAATTCTCCATTGAAATGAACGGGATTCCCACTTGACCGGAAGTGCCAATCGCATTTACAGAAAAAGTGGGCGGGGCCGAATAAGGTCAATAAAATGTGATTTAACCGTTGCTGGACTACTTGTGCGTTATAGTATCGTAGAATGTGATGATGTCATGCTCCCAGATGGGGGCAAGAGCCATTTATTCCTATTGATTTTGTAGTTACCTTTGAAATATCCAGAAGGTAAATTCACAAATGTTGAATCTGATTATTTCTATTAGTGACTAGACCCGACGACTCGCTATAATACAACACATTCATTTTATCTGTCTGTGTTAAATATGATTGGCCTATATAATGTTGTGATGTCATCTGAAACCCAGCAATTAACGCTCGGCAGGTCGCCATTGGAATTCTCACTGACTGTGGTGACTGTGTGCTTTGTTTAAAAAAAACCAAAAAAACAAAAACACTTTCTTTATCTTTTCAGGGAGTAATGGGCGACCCGGGAGAGAGAGGTCCACCTGGTCCCGATGGAAATGAGGTTAGACTAAGTTACGTAAATAAAGTTAAATAAGAAATCAGGAGGTGAATTTAAAGAGCCCCCATAATGCTGTTTCCTCATCACAAACAGACCTGGAGTTGTGTTTTGTTTCATTCACACATGTTTAACACACAAACCCTGCATATTTAGGCTGAGCTCTTCTCTCAAAACAGAAAACACTCTGTTCCACCTTGTGATGTCATGTGGTAATACAGGAAGTGCTCCACTGTGTTTTTAAACTCCATACACCTTCACTAGAATCATTTGGATGATTTCAGCCCTGGAATTGCAGTAAAAGGAGCTGTTAATTTGAAAAATACCTCTTCATGACATCACAAGGTGGAACAGAGCATTTTGAGCTTTGGAGATGTAGACAGACTAATAATACAGTGTTATTCAAACATGTGTGAATGAAACAAAACACAACTTCAGGTGTGTTTTTGAGGAGGTAACAGCATTAGAACATGACTTAAAGCTCACAAGAGTCAATTTTGTGTAATATAGGACCTTTAAAGAGTGAAAACTGTGTATTTGTATGTGTTTTAATGGCATTTCTTGTCTCTTTTTAAAATGCCAAGTTTACTCTGTAATTAGAAGTAATATTGTTTTATTGTTTAATGAATACCATCCTGTTTTCCAGGGCAGTGTCGGTGGGACTGGCATCCCTGGCTTCCCGGGGCTAAGGGTAAGGATTCCCTGCAGATGATGTTATGAGGGTGCACTCAGGATTCCCAGAGGGGAGGGTGGGATCAGAAGGAAGTGTGCCGGTTTAATGAGGATGTCAGGAAATTGGAGGAGTGGTCCTGGTGTGGCAGTGTAGTAAATGTAAATGGCTTTATTGCTACGTTTCCTCTTAGCTGTTTGTAAGACTGTCCAAAAGAATTTGACTCAAGAACAAGATACAACAGCCTCGCTCCGGATTGGCTCTCTGGTTGCTATGATACTTGCGGTTGGAATTCCAAATATAGAACTCGGCTCCAAATTGGCCCCTATAACTGCTCTAGCCTCGATGAGCTTCATTTGACTGGAGCCGAGCGCTGTGGGTGACGTCACACTCACTTAGTCCACTTCTTTATACAGTCTACGGTCCCACCGCAAATACAAAATATAAAAGAAATAACAAAGTATTATTTCTGACTGCATTTGTTCATAGGGTCTTTGTTTTTCCACAGGGGGATCCAGGACCTGAGGGGCTACGCGGATTGCCTGGACTGGTGGGAACGCTGGTAAGCAGGATATCAGCTTGTGCAGAAGTTTGTCCAGATTTGGTTCATTGTTGTTGGTGGAATCCTGGCTTCAAAATAGTCTTGTTCTTTTAGGGCCCAGTTGGAAAAAACGGCTTGCCTGGATTGAAAGGTGATAAGGTGATCTAAATATTTGTATTATTGGCGTGTATTTGTGTGTGCCAATAGTTACAATCTGACTTTATATTGATGTGAATTTGGCAAATGTAGTAGGCAGTTATTATAATGTTCACTTAAGCAATTTTAAAATCACCAAGAATGTGGTGTACCTGGTTAGTGTTGTGTTATATCTTTTATGATGCTATGAAATTTAGGGAGAAGAGGGACTAAGGGGCGAACCAGGAGAGATGGGGTACCAAGGCGATAAGGTGTGTCTCCTTAATATTATAAGCTTACAATTTATTATTTGAGTTGTAAAAAAAAAAAAAAAAAATTGTTGTTTTGTTTTAAGGGTAATGCTGGAGCACCTGGTCCCGTTGGTCCGAGGGGCAAACCAGGCCCACCTGTGAGTATTTCAGCCTTTCTCACGTCTACACGACCAGCCAAAAGTTTGGACATGTTTTTTAATTTTTTTTTAATTTTTACCACTTTCCACATTTTATATTCACACAGAAGACATTGAATATATGAAAAAAGATATATGGAATTATGTAGTAAGAAAAAAAATGTTAAATAACTCTACTAAATATATTTTTTTTATATTTCAATAATCAAAAATTTTCGTATCCACTGTTTGCTTTGTCGAAAAATATTTAGTAGTTTTTTTTTCTTTACTACATAATTCCATATATCTTGCTTCATATATTTGATGTCTTCTGTGTGTTTATAAAATGTAGAAAGTGATAAAAATAAAGAAAAAAAAACATTGAGTGAGAGGGTGTGTACAAACTTTTGACTCGTGTGTGGCAGTATTTGGGGAAACAGAAGCTGGATTCAGAATGTAGTTTTGTTCATGGCATCGTCTTCTCAATGGGAAGCACTTTGTTGAACAGAGTTTATGTTTGTACAGGGTCCAGTTGGTGATATCGGGATTCAAGGAGCGCCAGGCCCACCAGGACCAGAGGTATGAAGTTATATCAGTTTGGATCTTTGGTTTAATAGGCTCTGTGCACAACAGCACGCTAGCTAACGCGCTGTGTTTCAAAGCTAACAGCCACTTTTATTAAAATTGGAAAACAGAAAATAAACAACCTATTAAAATAAAAATGCATTAAAATAAAGACTACCCAGTTATGCTTATATGTAGAATACTTCAGTTTGTTGTGTCGTTTTAATATTTATTATGCCTCATAATTAGCATTAGCATTGACACAAACATGAAGTGTTCTCTGGTGAAGTATTCATAGAGATAAAACTGGACAGGAAGTAGTGACGCTAACTGAGGTTGCCGGCGCTGTTGTGCACAGAGCCTGTTCATTCATTTATATACACAGCGCTTGTGACTCATAGTGACTGACTGAATTTTTTTTTTCTATTCAAAACTACACTGGCTTTACCGTGACTGCAGTAGAAGTATTCATCCATTCAATCCCAAAAAAAAGTAGAAAATACCAAAAAACAGTGTGCTTCCTGTCATTGTTTCTATGAGCAAAACACAATCACACTTAAACAGACAAAGTGTGAAGGGCTGCCAGCACAAACCTTCTGATAAGGCGTCAGGAACATAAAAAATAAGAAGCCATACAGATTTTTACAGTGTGATGGTGTAGTAACATAACTTAGAAACAAGAACTGTACTATCTTCAGATAAAATTAATATATATGTATTAATATGAATGTATATTTTAATATGTTAAAATATTTTTTCTCTTCCTGTTGTATTTTCCCAGGGTTTTCCAGGGGACATAGGAATACCAGGCCCAAATGGACCACCTGGACCAAAGGTAGTTAAAGGATATTACTTTTTACCTTTAGTTCAGTAGAGATTGGCAATTCTAGTGAAGGTGTATGGAGTTTAAAAACATAGTGAAGCACTTCCTGTATTACCAAATGACATCACAAGGTGGAACAGAGTGTTTGAGATAAGAACTCATCTTAAATATGCAGGGTTTGTGTGTTAAACGTGTGAATGAAACAAAACACAACTGCAGGTCTGTTTGTGATGAGGAAACAACATTATAAACATAAGATTGCGTAATATGGGCCCTTTAAGACGTTATGTTTGAAGTCTTTTCATTAGAAAGACTAATATTATTCTGTGATGTATTTCAGGGTTTACAAGGCTCCAGAGGACCACAGGGGCCACCGGGACCAAAAGGAAGTGAGGTGAACACTGTCATTCATCAGTTGTGATGTCATAACAAAGAATGATATTTTTGATAGTGGATCGATACCAACTGTAGATACTGATGGCTGTGTCCGAATGTCCCCCCCAGCCCCTGACCCCTCCTTAACTCCACAGCCCTGCTCTCTTTAGTGGACTCTATAGAACCTCATTCACAGAGAGATTCGAACACACAGCTGACTACATTCTGGTCATGTGACTCTGGGTCTGGGTGAAACAATTCTTAAGGCTAAACTCTGATAAAAGTTGATTCTGTCATAAATAATGATGAGATTGGACCGGCACAAGTCTTTATGGACTAATAATAATCATAAAAGTTTTTATCAAGCTGGATCTCATGTAAACACACTACACTTTTTCTTTTTTTTTATCTGAGATGTGGAAATTATCTCTCTGTTAACAGCTCAAGCTAAGGTAAGTGGCTAACGCGAGCAACTTTACACCATAACGGTTTATTTTAACGGAGTGTTTTATTCATAATCAGGATCAACAGTGTGATAAAACCAGCGCTTCTATCTGCTTCATTCAGTCGTGTTGTGTCCAGTTAAACACCTGTTGCCGTGCTGTTGTTTTTCTAACTCTCCCAATGCATTGTGGTCTATATTGACCTAGTCTAGTGACCACGATGCCCTCTGCTTTCCCAAGGTGCATTGTGGGAAATTTTGAGTGCATTATTTTCTCACCAACTGAACTTTAGGACACCACTAAAAATGGCATGACCCCTAAATAGCGCCCCCTGTAGGGAGTAGTGTGGACATTCAGACACAGCCCATGTGTGTGTCTATGGGCTGCTGCTCTTGGAACATGAAATAGCCATTATATATTCTTTGTGATTTAGTCATGTGTAATATTTTTCAAGAATGTATGATACAGATACAGGTATTAAAGGTGCACTGTGTAACTTTTCTGGTGGAAGGTCTGCCATATGCTTGTCTCCATGTTATTGCTTTGCCTGGAATGTTCCACAGTATGGTATTGAACTTAAGACTATCCCCATGGAGACAAGCAGCTGATGCCACCAGGCCAGGTTACAGGTCAGGCCTGTGGAGAGGTGAGCCAATTCACGGTAGGAATCGATGTTCTTAAATTTTTTTATTTTTATTTTTTTTTGCTTAAACACTTGCTGAATAAATGCCAGACTGACACGTTTAAAGACATACTATGCAGACAGAAATAACATCTCCATAGTGACACAGGTGACAGAATCTCCTCCAGAGAAGTTACATAGTGCACCTTTTTTATTGTAAAATAAAATTGGAATCGAAATACTTCAGTATCATACTCAACATCTGTGTACGAGAAAAATACAGTGAATATTTTGTTGTGTTGTCTTAATTGAAATGAACTGTTTCCAGGGTGACGAAGGACCACTTGGCCCACCTGGCAGCGCTGGCCCAACTGTAAGATTTTCTATCTCAGGACATAAACAACAATACTCACGTGTCAGAGTAGAAATGAAAAACTCACATATCCATATTTCACCATCTCTGTAGGGTAGAGCTGGGAGAAAAGGCCACATTGGAGAACCTGGTCTGGACGGCCCAATGGTATCTACACTTTTTATGTCAAATTGTTATTTTAGAAAGTATTTCAAAACTGATGAGTTTCCTAAACATCCCTGTTCTTACTAAAGACGTGATGACTGAAATATCACTGATAACTAAGCGGCGTGTGCGTTCATGTTTTTGCTTTCAGGGAGAAAGATGGTATCTACACTTTTTACGTCAAATTGTTGTTATTTTAGAAAGTAACTGATGAGTTTCCTAAACATCCCTGTTCTTACTAAAGACGTGATGACTGAAATATCACTGATAACTAAGCGGCGTGTGCGTTCATGTTTTTGCTTTCAGGGAGAAAAAGGAGAGCTGGGAAACGTCGGAAAAGTTGGTCCACAAGTGAGTTTCAGCTGAAAGCACCAGCACTGTACCTCACTGTATCTGAAGGAGTGACAAAAAAACTCACTGTATCTGAAGGAGTGACAAAAAAACTCACTGTATCTGAAGGAGTGACAAAA